>CM018695.1:36069728-36358826 GCA_009363875.1 Mikania micrantha
CTCTTGAAGAGATTCAGATTGATGAAAACCTTCAGTTCAGTGAAGAACCAGTAGAGTTGATTGATCGAGAGGTTAAAGTACTGAAAAGCAGTCGCATATCAATCGTTAAAGTTCGATGGAACTCACAACGTGGGCCTGAGTATACATAGGAACGTGAAGATCGAATGAAAGAAAAATATCCACATTTGTTCTCATAAACAATTGTTATCAAATAAGTCTTCACTAATTTCAGGACGAAATTTCTTTGACAGCAGGAGACTGTGATAATTCCGTTTGATGATTACGTCATCATTGACGGAAAGCACATATCTTCGTGCTTAAAATGCACGTTGATTTAGCAATTGTGATTATTACAGGTTGAATGTAACCGAGAAATTGTGAACGTGGAAGAAAAATGTGCGTGAAATGGAGCTCCAAATTCCCCGAAATCGAAAAACGAAGAAAAATACAAATACATCAAAATCAGGGAGTCCTTGCAGTACTCCTAGTCCCAGCTTGCCATGCTAGGCGGTACACGCGGAAACAAAATATCTGGACACCGTAGTTTGCGCGCTACGCCTAGTCCGACGTTGCCACGATAGGCGATGCGCGCGTGTAACATCTGTACAGTAATCATGGTAGTCATAGATCAGGATAGAACAGTGTGTACATGTTAGTCTTTATGTCAAGGTGATTCGAGTTCAATATGTCAATGTGCCAATGTGATTCATGTGTTCCTATTCATGTTGGTGTGTTATAGGATCTTATGTAATTTGGAACAAGTATATATTATTTATTTACAGTCGATTATGCTAGGCAAGAAGAGTATTGTATTATATCGATTATGCTGATAAGGCAGGTAGCTGGACTCTACGTATGCCCTATACATATACTGTGTTCGGTGTAATAGGATAGTGTTAATGGGTAGTGTTATGACAAATAAGTAAAATATCCAGTTATATTAGTTTAACGGTTTGATTACGAACGAAAAGTAAAAAAATAAGTAAAATATTATATTTTACGTTTTACAATTTTGAAACTCATCAAAAACAATTCAAGAAAACTATTTTACAGTTCAAAATATCAAATTTCGTAATCGTAACAACGCGCGCGTAAAAATACGTGAAACCGACACCGAGCGCGACCGAACAAGTGGGGAACCACTCGGGGTATAAAAACCCTTATTTTAGGTTCATCTCATTCATTTATTTCAGCTCAGATACCTTTCTCTCTCATCATTCCTGCACAAATCTCTCTACAATTCTTGCACAAAAACACCAAGATCTCCTTCAATCCTTCACCGAATCGCGCATATAATATATCAAAACGATCGTCTCGAAGAGAGGAAGCTTGTAGCACACGGGATCGGAGCTGGTTTGAAGTATTTTGGCCGGAATCCTAGAAAGAAGGTACGGTACATAGGTTATCCTACTATTCATCATCTTCCTAAGCTTGTAACTGGTATTGGAGCTTAAAAAACTCAAACTAGAAAACTAGAGGGGCTTGGGATGACCGTAATAGTTAGGAATAATTGTGCAAAGGCTGGATATGGGAAGAAAATTGGAAGGTATGCAGTATCGACACAAGAAACTTACGAACCTCGTAATATCGACAAGCTTAAGGTACCAGCTTAAGTCCTCATCGGATCTGGTAAGTTCGAGGGCTGCTTGGTGATGGGAGTTCGTCGATATTGGCAGGCCAGGTGATGCCTAAGTTCGAAGGAACAGATGCTCATCGATATTGTTAGTTTCAACCATTAGTGTCGATGGGAAGATGAAGCCACAATATCGATGGGTTAGAGTGTGTAACCGGGAATTTTGGTCGATACTAGCTACCTTTGTGATTGACATTACCAGCCTAAAACCACCTATGCTATTAGATAATTGAAGATTAAATTGAGCCAGGAGAAAATCAGGTAGTGATGTCCAGAATCGAATCAAAGAAGATGGGCACCGATTTTGGTCTCAACGATACTCCTAATATCGATGAGCAAAAAATTGGAAATGGTAGCCAGCTTCCCTTCAACTTTACAGGGGCGGCCCGGGGGAGGGGCAAACCCGACCCCCGTCCCGGGCCCATTTTTTTAGGGGGCACAATTTTTTTAAAGTATACGTTTATACACATATTCATTTAAACAAGAACCAACAAGTTATAGATAACGAAAAGGAACTATTTATAAAAACACGGTTTAATAGTTACAAAAAGTAATTCCCTATAAAACATAGAAAAATACTTTTATGTCATTTAAATCAATGGTGTTCATTGGTTTGATTTAACCGGTTTTCATTCTATCCGAAAACCGAACCAAATTCGGGAAGTGGTTCGGTTCAGTTTTGGTTAATACCAAACAAACCGAATAAATTGATTAAAAACCAAATAAACCGGTTACAAACCGAATTCAACCAAATAAACCTATTAAAAACCGAATAAATCGAATTTTGTCTTATATAGTGTTTATAAAATAATAATTTTAAATCTGAATTAGGTTTATTCGGTTAACTGAATAAACCGAACGAACCAAATTCAAACTAAAATGGAACCAATAACCGAACCGAAAACCGAAATTCAGAATTCGGATACGATTAGGTACCTAATTTGGAACTCGGATATGGTTGGAAACCGAACCAAAAACCAGATTCAAAATTCGTTTTTTAGTTACAAATACGGCTTGGTTTTCGATTTTTTTGAACACCGTACCCTTGCTTTAATATTTGTATTCGCTAGGGACCTTTTTATCCCGGCCCGTCCCGGGCACCTCAATTCTTAGGGCCGCCCCAGACTTTAGTAGACACGATGGACCTGTTCCCAAGGCTTGACCGACGTAGACAATTTAGTTATACTTATTCCAAGTATACTGACTAAGAATGCTGGCTGAAAACATTAATCTCGAATGATAATTGGCTGCTCAAAATCCCATCCATATTATCACTATCGATGGGTACTACTTTGTGTTCAATGCTAAGTAGCCATGCAACGAGGACAATCCATTCTAATCCATACATATGACTTTAATCAAGTGAATCCAAGAGGGTTAGGACCAATAAACATGGGGGTTAGACGTGTAGAAAACACAATATCGATTGAACTAAGGACCCTCGATAATCCTAATATCGATGGGTTTTCCTTGAACCTTAGAGGGTCGATATTGCTAATGTCGGTAATTCTATCCCTACAAGGGTTGTCGATATTAGTTGTTGAGCCCATACTTGTGTGATCATTTAAGCCTGATGGGTCGATAAGGGTGATCTAACTCTAATACGACTTAAAGTAATGATGAATTGATCTCATTAGGTTTAAGTTTAACTTAACCTAATTATAAGATCATGTCATAAACGCAAAGGCTTAAAACACTTTAACATTTTCAATAAATTAGATGTTAAACAAGTGTTTATCATACTCAAGAACACATGTTATCTTTATGCATAACAAGTTGTGTATAAAATAACATGACACATTCTTTTAATAAATCAAGTGTTATTCAAACGATTCAATCATGTCTTTTAAGTTCATATAACATTTTCTAAACATGAGAACAAGTTATTCAAGAAGTAATCATTAACAAGTCAACATAAGTCAACCAAGTCACATAAGTCAATCAATCAATCAAAGTCTATACAATCATAAATCTTATATTATATGTTTGATTACAATGATATAGGAATTAGTTAGAAGTCTTGTTGCTTGCTACTTGTTCAGGTTCAGAGTCTACTATTGTCAGGAGAGAACATTAGCCCCTCTTTTACTGTTTTTACAACTGTTTTGGGGTGGAACACATGACCAAACATGTTTTGTACTACAACTTCCGTATTACAACTTTTCACATACAGTATTCATTATTCTTTGCAATAATCAAAGGTTTACTCTTATATTCTACTGTCTTTACAACTGTTAAACGCATTTTGAAAAAAGGTTTTATAAAAGGTGTTATTAAAAGGTTTTATAAACTGTTTTACAACCGGTTTTTATACAAAAATGGTTTTATAAATGTTAAACACTTTTAACGGATAAATTTTATAAACTCTTTTAAACATTAACTTGTGTTTTCAAAATAAATGTTTTAGTAAATATTTTCGTTCAACCCTTGTATTTATACAAGGGTTTTGCTATCACTGTATTCAATCAATGGTTTTCAAAACAAGGTTTCCAATCAATGGTTTTCGATGTGGTATTTAATCAATGGTTTTCAAGGAGGCATTCAATCAAGCGTTTTCAAATCAAGGTAATAAATCAAGAGTATTCAACCACAGGTTTTCAATCAAAGTATTCAATCTTAAAAACATAAAAGCATGGTGTTCATCATTGTGAACAAACTTATACACACATCAAGACACTTATTCAATCTTATTCTTATTCTTAGAACGTTAGTACAGGGTGATCAAAACAAGGGAACTCGGGACACGTGTTGGTTACGCCAAGGTTGTGGTTAGTGTTTAAATACGTTTTAAACCCTAACTGCAGATTGGATGCGTTACGGTAATATGGATTTGCTACTAATTAACATTACCAGCATAGGACATATTGACCGGGTACGTCAACACGTAGATTGTCTTCCGAGTAAAATCCTTAGTACTTCTCGTGTTGAATGTGTTTGCTGACTACTTTTCTGACTCCAAACGTAGTTTGGGACTTGATTATATGTTGGCTTTTCTAATAGACAGTCATTTGACTGTTTGCACATGTTATTCTTACTTGATGATAGTTTGTGTTGCAATTATCCATGACATGTTTATACAACTGTTTTATTCATATGTTTTTAAGTGCAGATTCAGTATTTACAAATGTTAAACCTATTGTTTTCACCAACTACTTTTGTAGCTGACCGTTACTTTTCACTTGTTTCAGGTAATCAGGTTTAGAGCAACACAAGGACTACTAAGTAGACCATAGTTATGATAGAACAAGTTGAAGAAACAAACTAGGATGGATTAGAAACTCACTTAATCCTGATTGTTTAATTGTCTTGTTTGAGTCTTATTTCGTAAACACTATTTTTGGTTTGTAGTTGTCATTCTTTTGGTAGATAGTTAGAATGCATGTAACTAAACAATTATCTAACATTATGAAACTTAGTAACTCATTGTGTTTGTTCTTCTTTCAACACTTGTGCATGATTTAACCATTGTTCGTTACCGCGCCAGGGATTCCGCACGCAGCGTTGTAGGAGTGACAGCACGGGACCAAAAATCTCAGGACTTCGTAGCTCCTCGCGGTACGCCTAGCGGTCATTCTATATTGTTAGTGCATAGAATGTCCCTAGTTTAGTATTTTGTATTATTTGATGTATAAAGTTGATATTATTAATGAAATCAGTCATTCTATATTGTTCGTACATGTTTAATTGAGTTTAATATTATTATATGTGTTTCGCACTACTCATTCAGCCGAGTGAGTACAGATTATATATATAGCTGCAAACATAATTTTACACAACTCTCCGAGCTCCCTCTTTCCCTTGTGCACTCCTCTGTCATACCCTTAGGGTTTTGAGCCACTCCTTGCTGTCCAACCTCGATTCTCACCCCGTGGTGTTCTTGATTTTGCTCGATTTTCAATCTAAATCATCAAATCTCAGATTGCTTGTTCGAGATTTTTGAAAACCCTGAGTTTCTTTGGATTCAAGTTACTGTTTCATTAAAAATCAGTGGGTTTTTCTGATTGTTTTGGTAAGTCGATCATTCCTATAGCTTAGTAATGTTGTTCTGAGGTTTCATACCAATTTTGGTGGTCAGATTCGATCAAAATCGTGAGATATCGAAACTTTGTTGCTGAAAACCCCAGTTTATGCGAATGAGCCGATCATGCGAATAACCATCATGCGAATCAGTCATTCAGCCGAATAAGCTTCATTCGGTCCAAGTGTTCGTGCGAAGAACTCCTCATTCGGCTGGTTCAAGTTCATTCGGTAGTGAAGTCTTTCGGTTGATCTTCCATTAGCATTAGATCATTCATTCGGCCATAGGGACTTCATTCGGGCAATCAGTTTTTGAAAAATTTTCTAAGTGTTGGATGAGTTCTCTCTTGATAAGATGAAATAACTAGCTTTGATGGCTAATCAGAACAACATGATTCAGAACCTGCTTTTACTGGGACTGAGACGGGGAACTTGAACAAACCTCCAAAGTTACTTTCTTTAGATGATTATACGCATTGGAAGTACAAATTTGAGATTCATATCAATGGAGTTGACACAAATCTTTGGATGATGATTGAGAGTGGGTACTTAAGACCACTGAGTGAAGATGGATCACCTATGCTTGTCACACGGTTGACAGAGCCTCAGAGAAAGTTATATGATTTTGAGAAGAAATATGCCATATTGTCCCAGTCTATTGCTACAGACATCTTTCATCAGCTCAGACAGTTTACTTCTTCAAAAACATTGTGGGATGCTTTACAGCAAATGTATGAGGGGAATGATGCATTGAAGAGCATCAAGTCTAAAGCATTAAAGAAAGAGTTCAATAGCTTCATGTGTGTGGGGAATGAATCTTTAGATGAATTGATTGCTAGATTTTATCATCTGTTGAGTGAGCTTTACAATAATCAAGTCAAGACAACTACTCAAGAAAAGATCCAGTGTTTGGCTGATACTTTACCTCCCAAGTGGGAATACTTTCTGATAGTTCTGAAACAAAGTGAGATGATTGCTAACATGGACATCAATGATTTTATTCAGAAGCTGAAAGAACAAGAGATTGAGAACAAGTGGAAGGCAAAGAGAGTTGCTCAAGTTAAAGATCCTTCATTGTACTATTCTACTCCCACTGTAGAAAGAGCTTCTTCTCATGATCCATTGAAGACAACTTTTGTCTCACAGACGAAAGAAGCTCCTGTTTCAAACCAAACACACTTCAGTCAATCAGCCACAACTTCCACCTCTCAGAAAGAAGATAGTCATTCAATCACAAATTTGAAGACAGACAACTTTGACAAAGTGACTATGGAGGTTGCCAAGGAGCATATGGGTTTGTTGTCTACACTTATGAGTTCTTATGATGGGCTATTAGCTGGGCAGATTGGTAACCCAAATCTGACAAATGAAGATTACTCTCAGATTGACCCTCATGATATGGAAAGGATTGACATTATGTGGACTCTTGCAAGTGCAGTTAGAAGAGCAAAAGATTTTGTTAAGAGAACTGGGAAAGACATCAATATAAACAAAGACTCCAAGTTTGGATTTGACATGTCTTCTGTTACTTGCTACAACTGTGGGGACAAAGGTCATTTTGCAAGACATTGCAACAAGCCTAAGAAGATGGGTAATCACAATCCTTTTCAGAACCAGAGATCATCAGCTGCCAATCCAGAGAGGAGACTAGTACCAATTGACACTCTTGCTCAAGCCAGTTCATCCAATGCAAACAAGGCACTCATGGTACAGAATGATGAGGGAGAAAACTGGGACTTTAGATTCAATTCTGAAAAGGGTGGACAGATAAAGCTTGTGTTGCAGAGATCAAATAAGCTGCTGGATCCAGGGATGAAGATCATTCAGAAGAAACAAAGACAAGTCTGGATGAATCATCAGGATCAGAATCGGAAAGCACTTCGGATTCATAAACTCAAGGAGAATCAGATGCTGAGTCTGAAGAACAATCTGCTACACAGTTTGCTTTGCTTTGATGGTGAATACTTCAGCTTCATCTCAGTCAGATCAGGTATATGATGACTGTTCCTCATCTCATTCTGATGGTTTTAAATGTGTTGACCTTGAAAGTAAGGTTTTGGCTTAGCAGCAGCACAATGCTGACTTGATTAGTTATCTCAACCAGTGCATTGAAGCAAACAAAATTTTAAAATCAAATGAAAAAGATTTTCAAGCTAAAATAGAGCTATTAAACAGGCAATTGCATGAGGCTGAGATCGCTGTGCTGAATAAGCAAGATGATATTACTTCTTATATCAATACCATCAATGAGATAAAGAATAAATTAGCTATAGTCGAGTGTGACTATGAAACCTTAAGTCAGAAGCTCAAGAGCTATGAAAGCTCCTCTTATATCATTGAGCATATGATTAGTAGAGGGACTGATCATAAGGGTAAGGGAAAAGAAACAAAATACAATCATTGCCCCCCACCAGTCTTGAATTGCTTTGTCAATTCTCCAATGACAAAGAGATTAAAGACTTTCAAGTGAAAAATCCATTAGTTATTGATCCTATTGGGATTATTTCTGATGAGGGTTCCTCATTGCGTGAGGAATCTTTTGTGGAGGGAGTGGTTGAAGATTTGGTCTTTGATTATGAGGATGAGTCTGATGTTTCTCCTCGCAAGTGTCTTGTGTTAAGAATCAGACATATGTTGTCAAAAAGGCTGACCCAATCTTACGTAAGGCAAACATGTTTTTAAAGTTATCCAAAACCATCTGCTTTCTGAAGTCTTCACAGGAGAGTGAAGCAAGTGAGTCCAACAAGGCTAACAACCTCGGTTTTAATGGGACTAAAGGGTTGGGTTTTAAGTAAAACATGAAAAAACCAAATGTTTTTCATCAAAACAAACAGTCTTGTTCTAAAAACAAACAATTTCATCATAAAGATAAAAGGGCTTGTTTTGAGTGTAGTGCACTTGGGCATATTCCTAGATTTTGTCGTCATCTAAACAGACCAAAAGTTGCACCACTCAGAAAACAAAATCAGCATGTTGTTAAAGAGGTCAAATCTGGAAAGCCCAAACAACCCATTCCCATTAAGTATTTGGATAAGGGTAAAGGGAAAGTTGTTAATTTGTATGTCCCAAAGGTTGTTAATGTCAAACAATCCAAACCATCATCCATCTATTTGAAATTTTATTTTGAAAAAATACAATCTTCAAAGTTAAGTCTTCTGAGACTTTAGTTTCAAATTCTCCATATAAGGTGACCCCAGATGGAAAATGGATTGACGTTTTAATCCGAGACTCATTAGGTCAACCCAAGCTGTAAAGGCTTGGGTTCCCAAATTGAACTAATAGTTTGTGTTTGTGCATGTTGCCCCAAATGCTGCTCTTAACAGCACTTGGATCGTTGATAGTGGGGCATCAAGGCACATGACTGGAGACATATCACTTCTTTCCGATGTTCATGCTATTAAAGGAGGATATGTGGCTTTTGCTGGTGACAAAGGCGGATTTATTACAGGAGAGGGAATTCTTTCAAATGGAAAAGTTTCATTTGACAAGGTCAGATATGTGAAGCAGCTGGAGAACAATCTACTTTCAGTATCACAGATTTGTGACAAGAAGTACAAAGTTTTGTTTGATGGCTCCAGCTGTTAAAATCTCAAGCAAGGCATTAAAATTCATGAAGACTGGATTCTGATGTCTGCTCCAAGAAAGCAATTTTTGTATGTACTCAACATGGCCACAACTTCAACTACATCTTCTACAGCATGATGTTTTATGTCCAAGGCTACAGAGAAAGATTATATTCTTTGGCATAAGAAGATGGGTCATTTGAGTTTGAGGAAGATGAATCATCTGGTTCACAATAATCTGGTTGAAGGAGTGAGTTTGAAAAATTTCAAGCTGTCTGATGTCTGTGTTTCATGCAAGAAGGGAAAGCAAACCAAGCAGTCTCAAAAATCTAAGAAGTATCATTCAATTACTGTTCCCCTTGAGCTTCTCCACATGGATCTGTTTGGTCTTGTCAATCGCAAGAGCATTGCTGGAGATCAATACTACTTAGTCATTACTGATGAGTACTCCAGATACTCTTGGGTGTTCTTTATGAAGGAGAAATCTGAAACGTTTGAATGTGTTCAATTTCTTGTCACTAAACTTGATTCACTTTATAAGCTCAAAGTTCGGATGCTCAGAACAGATAATGGGACTGAATTCAAGAATCACAATATGGAGATTTTCTACAATGAACGTGGTATTATTCAGCAGTTCAATGCTCCATATGTCCCATAGATGAATGGTGTTGCTGAGCGAAAGAACAGAACATTAATTGAGGCTGCTCGGACTATGCTTGTTGATTCTTCCCTACTGGTTCAATTCTGGAATGAAGCTGTTGCTAATGCTTGTTATACTTTGAACCGGGTGCTGATTGTGAAGAGGCATGGGAAGACTTGCTTTGAATTGCTCCATAACAGAAAGCCAAATCTTAAGTATCTTGAACCATTTGGTGCTCTATGCACGATACTTAAGAAACATGAGCAAGGCAAGTTCAATGAAAAGGTGGAAGAAGGCTATTTTCTCGGGTACCGTACTCCAAATAAGCGGGTCTACAATAGATCGACTCAAAATGTGGAGGAGTGGTACCGTGTAGATGTTCAGAAATATTCTATGCCTCCACCTAGGAAGGGTCCTAACTGGATGTTCAACTATTCTGATTTGTTTGACTCCTTTAACATGCCTCCTATGTATACTAATGAAGATGTTGTTGTTTAGATGATGTATGATGCACAAAATGCACCTGATGAACCTGTGCAAACTTCTTCGGTTCAAACTCCAGTACAGATAAATGATGACAGCTCAGACTTCGATGACAATCACTCTCATCCAGATGTTCCAGAACCAGATATTGATAATATTGTGCCTGCTCTTGAGGATCTCAACATCAACAAACAATCTTGATCCACAGGTTGAGGTTCCTGCTCATCCTGTTGGTAGAATTAACAGAATTCATCCTCAAGACAATATTATTGGAAATCCAACTGATGGAGTGAAGACCAGAAATCAGTTATCTTCAGGTGTTCTTGCTGACATTCTTGATCTTGCATATGTAAGCTTCTGTGCCCATTCATGTTTTATCTCTCAAGTTGAACCAAGAACCATCACTGAAGCTTTGAAAGAAGAATCTAGGGTAGATGCTATGCAAAAGGAGTTGCTGCAGTTTAAGAAACTTGGTGTTTGGCAGCTAGTTGATAGACCCAATGGTGCAAAAGTTATTGGTACAAGATGGGTCTTGCACTGCAAAAAAGACGATCATGGCATTGTGGTTCGTAACAAAGCACGTCTGGTTGTGCAAGGTTTTAGACAGATTAAAGGACTTGACTACAATGAAGTGTTTGCGCCGGTTGCTCGTCTAGAAGCAATTCGTATATTCTTGGCATATGCATCCTTCAAAAAGTTCAATGTCTATCAAATGGATGGCAAGAGTGCATTTCTTCACGGTGTGATCAATGAAGTGGTGTATGTCAATCAACCTCCCGGGTTTGAAGATCCATTGCATCGGGACCAAGTCTACAAGCTAGACAAGGCCTTGTATGGATTGCACCAAGCTCCGCGAGCGTGGTATGAGACACTGTATACTCACCTTCTGAACAACTAGTTCAGAAGAGGTGTCATTGACTGCACTTTGTTCATCCAAGAGAAGGATGGTGACTTACTCTTGGTGCAAGTCTATGTGGATGACATCATTTTTGGTTCTACAAATGACGATTTGTGCAAGGAATTTGAGAAGGTTATGAAAGAAAAATTTGAAATAAGCTCTATGGGCGAGATGAAATTTTTTCTGGGATTACAGGTGGATCAGTCTGAGGCAGGAATCTTCTTTCATCAGACCAAATATGTTGGTGACATTCTGAGCTAGTTCAGTATGTTGGATGCAAAACCTGCTGGTACCCCACTGGCTGTCAATCACGGGATTACACCATACGAAAAGGGGGAGTTAATCGATACCACTCTGTACAGAGGAATGATTGGATCCCTCATGTGTCTTACAGCCTCTCGTCCAGACATCATGTTTGCCACGTGCTTGTGTGCTCGTTATCAATCCAAGCCAAGAGTTTCCCATTTGATTGCTGTGAAGAGGATTTTACGTTATCTGAAGGGTACTCCGGATCTGGGCTTATGGTACCCTAGTGATGATAACTTTGACCTAACGCTTATAATGATTCAGATTATGGTGGGTGCAAAAGAGACTTCAAATCAACATCTGCAGGATATCAGTTCTTTGGAAACAATTTAGTTACCTGGCAGTGCAAGAATTAGACGTCGGTGTCTACTTCAACATGTGAGGCAGAATACATTGCAGCTGCTAGTTGTTGCTCTGAAATCATATGGATTCAGCAACAACTCAGGGAATATGGGTTACATTTTTCTAACACTCCTATATATGTTGATAATACTGCTGCCATAGCTGTCACTAAAAATCCTGTCTAGCACTCTAAAACAAAACACATCGAAATTAAATATCACTTCATACGTGATTGTTTTGAAAAGAAATTAATCGATGTTGTTAAGATTCACACCGATCACTAGAAAGCCGATCATTACACAAAAGCATTTGATAAACCCAGATTTTTATATCTGTTATCGGCTAATGGTGTTTTTCAAAAAGATGAAGTCATTCCTTCATATGAATCAAACAAATGATCATTGTTTTTCTTAGTTAGTTTCTTGTGTTATATTTTTCCTTTTCAGTATTTCTGTTACTTTTCTTTCATTTAATCAAAAATCAAAATTGATTTTCAGTTTTAGGTTTTTAGGGGGATAAAAAGTAGTTTAATTGAAAAACCAAAAACATTTAAAAAAATGAGAAAGTCTTATTAGAGAAAGTGATGTGTTAACCTGTCATGTCTTAAATGCAAGATTGAATACATAAACTGATAGCACATGAGAATTACGATCTGTTGTACTGATAGGCCGACTTTACAAAGTTAATAGATTGTTAGTGATTGCTTAGAAAGTCTGATTTGTGGGATCCAGTTTAGAAAACTAGTTAAGGGATAAACAGTTTTTGACTCAAATCAGGCATACACCTGTTATCATAGGATCGTATGAGGTTTCCAATGATTCATGAATTCAAGTCCGTACATGTGCCATACTGCTTTGTAAAGACCTAGCTGAAGCCGTCCATTCAGATGAGAATGATTGAATCACAAGAAAATAAAAAAGTGAAACCGATTCTGTACACGTGCCATATTGCTGGGTTGCAGCCCAGCTGAAGCCGTCCATTCAGATAGGATAAGCTAAGAAAAATACGAAAAGAAAATAAGTTCGATTCCATACATGTGCCATATTACTAGGTTGCCGCCTAGTTGAAGCCATCCATTTGGATAGAACAAGTTGATCTTGTCAACACAGTTCTGTATACGTGCCATATTGCTTTGTAAAGACCTAGCTGAAGCCGTCCATGAGAATGTGTTGAACTTGAGAAACAAATCAAAAAGAAAAATACAAAAAGAAAAATAAGTTGGAACCTTATAGAACTTATGATGCTAGGTACTAAGTTATGCGGAGATGAGTTGTAAACTGTTTTTGACCAGGATTGGTTGTCTATAATGGGTAACTCAGTCAGAAAACATGAATGATCATTGATTAGTTTAGAAGCAAAGTACTGTCAGGTTTAAAGTGGACAAATATATCAGTAATCATTTCATTAATCAAATGTGTCAGAAGTATAAACATTCTTGAATGCAGATTCGACATGATCTGGTGTACGTGCTATTTTCTTGGAACGCTACTCACAAAAATATGTGCATTGTGTTTATTTCAGTTTCAGTTTGTATAGTTGTTTGATTATCAGAAAATACAAATAGATTTTCATTTGAAATTGTCTTAAATGATCATTTCTTGGTTCAGATATTCAATCATCTTCGCCTATTACCAAACCAGACTGAACTTCATAACAATAATCTTTTTGTGAACAAAATGTCAACATTTGAGAATAAGTTGTGTTTTTAGGGTGCTGATTTCTTTCACCCAAATGAGTATGAGCATGACTCATACGAACGAATGAACTCATTCATGTGAATGAGTCACTCGCTTGACTCCTTCATGCGAATGAGGTCATTCGGTTCTAGAGACCGAATGAGCTCTCTTATTTAATGGATGCTCTTCGGCCGAATGAGCTCATTCGGACCTACTGTGTGCGCCCTTTCGCCCGAAACAAATACTTAGTCATCCCCTTGGCATTTTATCACATATTCTGCCATTATTTGACTATTTTTCACACCTTTATCATTACAAGTAAAGGTGGGAACAAGATCGTAAACTTTTGACCGTGGATTGAACCCTAACCGATTGATTTTTAGGGTTTTTAGGGCTCGTAACTGTTTCACATAAATAACCTGTCAAATCGAACCCTAATCAACCTAAAATCAGTTCTAAAACAATATTCGGACCCCTCTGTGTTGATTATTACTAGTTTTAGGGTCTGATTTGGGTTTTTGGAAGATTAAGTGTTTGAACTTCATCGATCACCCAAATGAGGCTCATTCGCACCACAGGTTCAATCGAATGAGTTCATTCGACCGAGTGAGGTCATTCGGAGCATGTGGTCATGCGAATGAGTTGTTTCAACCGAAGGACTTCATTCGTGTGCCATTCGAATGACACCAGTCATTCGGCCAATGTTCTCATTCGATGGATCTCATTCGTGTGACAGTGCTTCATTCGCACTACTTGAACACTTGGCCAAAATTTTTGATTTTGATTCTTTTGCCTACTGAACAAAACTGATATGTTGTTATTTTTTCGGTGTTTCAGTATGGCAGGCTATAAAGCTGTTCCCAAGAACAACATATTTGCTCATCTTGATCTTACCACGGCGAATGGCCGACACTTTACAGAGATCATCACTTTCTTGAGGCGTTCCAGGATATTTACAACTATCTATACTGTCCATGTTCCTTATTTATCACATCAGAGAGATTTTTGGAGCTCTGCTGATATTGACTGTGAGGTAGAGCCTCTTATCATCAGAGGGAAAGTCTGTGAACATGATGTGATAGTATCAGCTGAGCATCTTAGACGGGTTTGTGGTTTCCAGGACGCTCCCGATCTGCCTTTTCTACTTGACAGATATCTTGTTTTCGAGGTTTCTTCATGAGATGCAAGTACGATGGAGACCTAGAGGCCGGAGTGCTGAACAAAGCCTTTTTATGCCCGCAGTTCAAGTATTTGTGCCATGTCCTTATTCACTGCTTAGGCTCAAGGCGTGGTAGTTTTGATGATCTTAGAGAGACTCTCCAGAGAGCATTTGTAGCTTTAGTGTTGAACATCCCGTTCAACTTCTCGGAGTTGGTCTTTACACATATGTAGGAGAATGTCTAGCTTAAGGGAGACATGAATTTCTTGATGTATCTGAGGTTTCTCTAGATGATATTTGATGCACAAGTTCCAGATCTGCCTAAGGCCAATGCAGATATTCTCAGATTGGAGCACATGAATGACACCACTCTTAACAGAGTTCTAGTTTAAAGAGGAAAGGAGAGAAAGCCTCCCACTCGTAGTATGTTCGGCCATCTCCTCAACCCTGATTACATTGCCCCTGTTGGTAGGAGATGGAGACATGAGGATTCAGAATCTGACTTGGAGGATATAATTGTGCCGGGTGGTGATGATGGTAATGATGGTCAGGATGGTGATGGAGGTGATGTTGGTGTGAGTGGTGCTGCTGATGTTGGAGATGGTGCTGGTGTGAGTGGTGGTGCTGGTGTTGTTACTGATGTTGGTGGTGCTGGTGTGAGTGGTGCTGGTGTTGGTGGTTCAGGTGCTGGTGATGATGATGTAGATGTTGGGGCTTTTCTTGACATGGACTTCATGACTACTTCTATAGTTACTGCCACTACCCCATTAAAGATGGGTGGTACCACATTAGTTGAGGAGAGAGATGATTCTGATGAATCAGATGGGGCTGGTGGTGAAGATGATGATGAAGAGGGTTCTGATAATTCAAACTCTGATAAGCCTGATGATGAGTTCGAGAACATCATGGTTGGGACAAGGCTAATGAAGAAGAGGAAGAGGCCCAGTGAGACAGAGCTTGAGACGGAGGAGAACAGGGATCCATCTTTTATTCCTGAGTTTGATTTTTCTCCTCCCCCACGTACTTCCATTGTTACATCTGTTGTTGCTGCTGTTGCTCAGTCTACCTCTCCTCCTGCCAAAAGAAGAAGGACTAGGTTTGTCTTACAGAGATAGTCAGAGCTGTCTTCTATTCCAGCAACCACTGTTATATCCGCTGCAACAGTTGCAGCTTCTTCACTGCACGTGTCACTATTGCCCCTCTGACCTCCTCTGGTGCTATCGCAGCTGTCTTCACTGCAGCTTCCTCTGGTCCCTCCACTACACGAGCTGATACTTTTATACCGACTGTTTCCGTTGCTGAACAACTCAGCACATTGAACAGTTTGGTCCTTCGACTGATGGAGAGGAACCACGAGCAGGACCAGGCCATTTCCCAACTTACTTAGAGGGTCAGTGAGCAGGATGCTCTATTGCTACAGGCAGCTAACCAACGGGCTGATTTGAGGGCCCGATTTGCTGATTTAGAGGAGAGGTTACTCAAGTCTGTGGATGATTACAACCAGCTGGCCCTAACGGATGTTGGCCTAAATGACAGGATTTCGGCTCTTGAGGCTGAAAACTTGCGACTAGCTGAGCAAGTTGAAAGTCTCAAAGATGCTACTCCTGGGCTTGAGGCCTCTGAGCTTGCCTCTGATGATTCAAACAGAGAAGAAGAAGCAGACGAAGAAGAAGAAGAAGATGAGTCTGATGAGGAGAATGTTGGTTATGATGATTCTGACAAAGATGATGACTCTGGTGATGATGACGACAGTGCTGGTAGTGGTTCTGCACGCTCTTCCAGTGCAGAAGAGCCAACTCCACCCACTGAAGTTTAGAACCAAGACTAAGCATGATAAAGCTGCAAAGCCTCTTCCGCCTCAAACCGAATAGCCTAAAGCTACAGAAGAGATTGAAGCGATGCCAGTGAGACGGATTTTGGACGAAAATCTGACTTTGATTTTGGATGGTCAGGGCATCATTCAACATTCTATCAGCTATGACAAGGAGGAACGCGAAATCATACATTGCCTCACCAAGGAACAAATTGCAGAGCTGTTAACGTTAAATCCTAATGAGGTGATTTTGGATGATGCTTCCATTCCTGCTTCTGATCTTCCTGCTCCAGAATCATTTGATGACATTGATGAGGTGATTCTGGAGGACATCACAGAGGAAGAGGTCTTAAAGTACACTACAGCTGAAGATGAACTGCCTACTTTTTCTGACTTGTTCGGTCTACATTATGAGGAGGAGCTGAAACATAAGATAGATGAAAAGATCAGTGGCAGCGACTCTTCAGCAAAAGACATCCAGAAACGGAATGAGGAGTGGAAAGCTTATTGGGAAGTTTTGAAGAAGGATAGTGTTACAAAGATGCCAACTACGCACACCAAAGTGTATAGGACCAAAGGATACAAGGCCGGAGGTCAAATTCTTAGTTGAGCATACTTTCACGACTTGCAATGCTATGCAGTCAAAAGGGAAGGATCCAATACTTCAAACATCCTCATGACTTCAAGACGTTGCCCGGATTCGAGGTAAATCAACTAGCACGTCTGAAGATGCTTTACAGTGAATATTCAGGGATGTCATCTTGGTTCTCAAGGCAGATTCAATATGAGTACCGAAAGAGATGGATCAATTTCAAGCCTTAGCAACCAGAGAGATACTATCAACCAGAGATTAATGCTGATACCCGCATACATAAAGTTATCCTGAAGTGGCTGCCTTCGAAAGTCATGAAGAAGATTCCTTTACGGAAGATGCCTCAGGACTTCTTGGATAGTTTCCAATGGTGGTATTATGATGGGAGAACTGCTGAGGCAGTAATCGTGTTGTGCAAAGACAACAAATGGGATACGGTGCATATATTTGATCCCATGTTGCTAACCAATCTGTCACACAAGGAAGTGAAGGCATTGTGCAGAGGTCAGATTTTCTTTGAAGTTGCAGACATGGAGCAAGCTCTAGAATTCATGAGAGTCATCCGGATATGCATAGTTTTTGGAATTCATGCCGGCACTGACTGGAAGGCTATCCCAGACAAGTATTTCAAGAAAGATACTGAAAAGTGAAGAAGTAGGTCCAAGAGGGAGTATGTTAGTGCATAGAATGTCCCTAGTTCAGTATTTTGTATGATTTGATGTATAAAGTTGATATTATTAAAGAAATCAGTCATTCTATATTGTTCGTACATGTTTAATTGAGTTTATTGTGATTATATGTGTTTGACTTTGACTTTGACTATGATACAGACCCATTCGTGTGAATGATACCTAAGAATGAGTTCATTCGGACGAATGAACGCCTAGCGAATGACATGGGCGAACGAATGAGTCTTCCGCATGACTCATTTGGTCGACTAAGCTCATAAGGCTGAAGTCATTCGTCGAATGAGTGTTTCGCACTACTTATTTGGCCGAATAAGTACAGCTTATACACACAGCTACAAACAGAATTTTACACAACTCTCCGAGCTCCTTTTTTCCCTTGTGCACTCCTTTGTCATACCCTTAGGGTTTTCAGCTGCTCCTTGCGGTCCAACTTTGATTCTCACCAAGTGGTGTTAGACTTCGATCAAAACATTCACTCCTCATCGTCGAATTGACATGGGGACTGTTGGTTTCGATTGCAAAACCCGGGAATAGGATTCCGCACTACTCCGGTGGCTGTTGAGCAGATCTCCAAAGGAATCGAGTTGTTTCCATGGGTTCCTCAGGTCATACATGTAACAACCCGAAAATGTAAATCCGTATAATTAAATGAATATCGTAAGAATTTAAATAGAATGATTACTAAAAGTTATGCTTGCAAACTTGTTATTATGTAATAGAATGGTTAATGAAAAGTTAACTAGGTTAGTTAATTAACATATGCTAGAAGGACTAAAATAACAAGTAGAAAGACCATAGTTGCCAAAAGGCCCTAGATGATTAAATGGGAGGTTAAAAAAAATAAAAATCAGTTCTCCTTCCCTAGAGAACATATGTATGACGCAAGGCAAAGGAAAGGGAGAGGAGAACTTGATTCTTGCACCAAATCGTCAAATTGAAGGCCCTAACCTATTAGAAATCATCATCTAAGTCACAATTGAGGATCATTAGCACCTTTTCAGCCCTAGGTAAGTGTTTATAATGAGAAAAATGATCTAGATGATAGTTGCATGCAATTGCGTCTTGTGGGATTGTAAACCAAACTGAATATTTATGGTTTCATTGTGTTTATATGCTAGTTTCTATGAGAAATCCATGCTCAAACCTGTGATTATGTATATGTGTGATGATATGCTTGATGTAAGTAAGTTGGTTTGGGTGTTAAGATGGTGAATTATGGCAGTAATAAAGATATGATAATGAAATTAGTATAACCTGATGATTTGGCATATGAATACTTGTATTTGTGCAGAAATTAATGTGTAATATGTAAACATATGAACTCTTATGAATTAAGTTCATAAAAGGGGATGGGTAAGGGCTGAAGCATGATGAAAAGAAGTTAGTAAAGTTGTGCCCATAAGGTGCTCGATAAAATGTTTGAACCAAAAAGAAATTGAGGCTAAATTGAAAGAAAATAGGTTGCTGTCCAGTTTTTGTAAAATTCATATAAAATCATATAAAATTCGTTAGAAAATATAGCTTATATGGTTAAAAAGCTCTTTGAATTGGCTACATTTCGTTTTAAGACATAAGAAGCTGAAAAAAATCTTAAATGGGTCGAAAGTGACGTTTTAGACAGCAACATACAAAAATTCACCTTGCTGAAATTTGGTAAAAATGCATCAGACCCATTTTTGTAAAAATCGAATAAAGTCAACCGTTTATCCGTTTGGAACGAGCCTTATATGCTTGGAAATCTATTTCAGTGTACTACATTCAGTCTTTGAGAATGAAGAGTTGAAACGAGTAGGAAAATCGTCAAAAACAATAAATACAACAGCAACTCAGAAAGTTGCTGCACAAAAATAAGTTTTTTCCAAAATGTGTCCAAGCGGGAAAAATGAGTAGACATATCATAAAACAAGAATAGATGATATTGGTTGATTATGAACATTAAATTAGATGTGTTAAAAGTATCTAGGATACTTGTAAATGTCTTGGAAAAGTATTTTATAAATGGGTCAAGATGGGTGAAACATATGTGCAAATATGTTTGTATGTGTTCTATGTGTTGGAATTATGAGTAGGAAATATGAAACTCACATGATAGTTGTGGGGTGAACATTTGGGTGTTAATTTCAAGTAAATGGTTTTAAATGGGTCAAACCTTGTATGATTATGTATTATGTGTTAATCTAGTGTCAGTATGATTCATTAGGTGGTGAAGGAAGTTCCAAGGGGAAGGAACACGAGAAGTAGCAACTAAGCTTTGGAGCACATTTGGTAAGTCACCTAATGTGTTATTTGTATGTTCATGGATTCACAATATTGATGATGAATCCATTAAGCAAAGTATGTGTAAGTCCATGTACGTATGGATATCCAGATTTTTGGTTGTTGCAATATAAGTCTCATATACGGATGAGAATAGTGGAATCCTCATGTACGGATGAGGAGGATGGTTTCACATGTACGGATGTGAATTACATGAGTTCACATGTACGGGTGTGAGGGATACGATTCACATGTACGGATGTGATGGTTAGTTTATGTACAAACAACTAACAAAAAGACCTATGTGATGAATAGGCAATGGACCGTACGGGGTCAACTATAAATAGGGATGTGAGTATCCCATAGACATGAGCACATTATATGAGAATGGTGAAATGATGTTTTGATTGGTAAAATATGCTTGTTAATATGTAGTTTGAAGTTATGGGTTTTTATCAGGTGAACTTACTTAGTTCGTATGAACTAATGGTGTTAATTGTATGTGTTACAGGTTACAAGAAGTAGGAGGCTCAGGATGATACGGGTGATGCTTGTAAAGGCTTATTTTGGATCGAACGGTGTCAGGCTGAGATGCCTAGCTTTTGGGATGTTAATATTTACTTAAATTTGATTAGTAACTATAGCCATGATTTAAACAAAATCTGAACTAGTTAGTCTTGTTATGTTATATATACAACATAGTTGTAACACGTTGTGTTTTATTCGTATGGATAACTCTTTTTACGAACGGGTCATCCCGAAATTTTAAAAAAAAAATCTGGGACCTATTTCCCCACGCGTTTAAAATAAGGTCAGTTAAAGTTGGGTTATTACAGGTTAGTATCAGAGCCATGGTTTGAGGGATTCGAGTGTGTTTAGACGCTTGAACTCAAACCTTGAGCTCTTGGGGGTATAGAAGACACGTTCGATCCAAGACCCGATCACCGAGCCAAGTATAAGGTTAGTGTATTGAAGTAATAATACTTGTATAAAAAGTATAAAAAGGTGTTATATGATATATAAGCATTATATTTATGCATGATATGCATGCTAAGGTGTTGTAGAACTGAAATTCCTAACCTAGGATTTAAGTGGTAGAATTAAGAACACAGGGATACGATAAGGGTAGTGTTGGAATTGGCCACTCTAACAATGTTCTCATGGTATGAATGTATTCTTAAGGATACCATTTCAATTCTAAGGATGGAATAGTAGGTAAAAGGTAAGAATGTATGTGTGTATGATAGAACTATAGCATTGTGAATTAGTTGCATATTGTCACATCTATTTGAAACTAATACACATATAAGTGTTAAATTTCAGTCATAAATGGCTGAACATCAATAAGACACAGATGAAACCAGGGATGCTCGCACCTTAGAAATAGTACAAGAAGAGGTTGCAAAAGCCATAAGTGCTAACTTACCCCGGGTTATAGAGGAAATACAAAATAACTTGAAGGATTTCTTGCGTCATGAAATGCCAGCACTGCGAAAAGAAGGAAAGGGGGTCACCTTCAAGGACTTTATGGCTTGTAAGCCATCTGAGTACAAAGGGGAAGTCGATCTGATATTGGCTACACGTTGGATTTCTGAAATGGAGGGTATGTTTGAAACTTCACATTGTGATGAAGCTGATCGGGGAATCTTCGCCGGAGCACAACTTAAGCACCATGGTAAAGATTGGTGGGATCTACTCCGGAAGGAACTAGGGATGGATAGCTTAAGGACCATGTCTTGGGATGACTTCAAGGAGCGGTTTATGAAACGATTTTGCCCCCAAGCTGCTATCAACCGGATCCATGAAGAATTTCTCCAACTTCGAAAAAAAGGATGAAAACATCGATACTATTACTGCTATTTTCTATGATAAAGCTAAGTTTTGTCCTCGATTATTGAGAACTGAAAGGGATTGGATCACCCATTATTATGGGATGTTAAGTGCAAAGTACCGAGAATTCCTAACCCCATCCAAATGTGAAACCTTAGTGGAATTGATTGATTGTGCTAGAGTAAGGGAAGCCGAACTAAAACGGCAAGTCGAACGAGTAGAGAGGAGGGGTATTGAAGCCGATGGTGGGGCTTCGAAGAAGGCAAAATTCTCCCATTTGCCAAAGAAGACCGATCAAGGCAAGGACACTAAGCCTTGTACTACTTCTGGGAGAAAGCATTGGGGCGAATGTCGATACAAGTCAACCAATTGCTTCAAATGTGGAAAACCAGGACACACCGCTACACAATATTTGAACTCCACGAATCTATGCTTCAATTGTTATGAACAGGGACATAAGAGGCATGAATGCCCCAAGCTAAGAGCCGGAGGTGGCTCAAGATATCAAGGAAGTGGTAAGTAGTTTGAGACACCCAATGCCAAAGGCCGAGCTTTTCAGATTACAGCAGAAGAAGCTAAAGCCACGTCAGATGTTGTGACGGGTACATTCATTATAAATTCGTTACCTGCATATGTATTATTTGATTCTGGATCTAGTAAGTCCTTCGTATCTACCAAATTTGCTCATCACACTTCATTCGTGTTAGAAAAATTATCTTCACCTTTAGAAATTGAAGTAGCAGACTCTAAGAGCTTCTTAGTGTTTAATGTGTATCGAAACTGTAAAATTACTATAGAGGGTGAGGATTTTGCAATTGAATTAATACCTATGATGTTAGGGGAGTTTGATGTGGTGGTGGGTATGGATTGGTTATCACTAAACCAAGCCAACATAGTGTGTAATCGCAAAGTCGTTCAATCGATATCTCTAAGTGGCAAAGAAATGTTTATTCAAGGCGAAAGAAGGAGCGGAGCGGAGCTGTTTTATGTTCCCTAGCTAAAGTCATGATGTTAATAAATAATGCAGGCAAATCATTTTTAGCATATGTGGTTGATGTTGAGAAAGAAGAGAAGAAACTAGAAGATGTACCAATTGTTAGAGACTTTCCTGATGTCTTTCCAGATGATTTACCGGGAGTTCCTCCAGAAAGAGATGTAGAATTGCGTATTGATCTAGTTCCAGGATCCAAACCGATAGCCAAAACTCCGTATGGGTTAGCACCAACTGAGATGCAAGAGTTAATGACTCAACTCCAAGATCTTGTTGATAAAGGTTTCATCCGTCCTAGCATCTCACCTTGGGGTGCTCCGGTGGTATTTGTCAAGAAGAAGGATGGGAGTATGAGGATGTGTATCGACTACCGGGAATTAAACAAAGTGACTATGAAGAACCGATATCCATTACCTCGGATTGGTGATTTATTCGATCAACTACAAGGAGCCAGATGGTTTTCAAAAATAGATCTTCGTTCGGGTTATCATCAACTCAAAGTTATAGATGAAGATGTTGAGAAAACGGCATTTCGTACTCGTTATGGGCATTACGAGTTTCTTGTTATGTCTTTCGGATTGATGAACACACCAGCGGCTTTTATGGATCTAATGAACCGATGTCACACCCTGAGCCGGCGGGGTTAGATCGAAGTCCCCGTCGGGCAGAAGGTTCTCGGGGCGCGATATCGTGAATGATAATCGTGATGATCAGATTGTTTACATAGCATCAATGTTAAGAATAACTAAGCACAATCAAACATTAAACTAGGATTACAAAGTTAAATTACAATTATCAATGTTCTGCAATTTAACTAAGTAAACCTATCAAAATGATTCCAATGTTTCTATCTTGTATCTGTACAAGATATCAAAAGTGATTTGTATTATCAACAAAAGATGTGCTTCCAAGATCAACTAGGTCCTCTATCTAGGCCACCTAGCATGCAATCCAAATCCTTAGCTTAAACCTGTTCTTCACCTGAGAATGCATGTAAGAAAACAAAGTCAACACAATGGTTGGTGAGTTCATAAAGTTTATAAGTTTTAAAATAGTTTTAACAAACCTCCTTCGGTAAAGTCAACACATGTAGGTTCGTTGCATGGGGTTCGGCTGAGCTTCCAAAGGTTCGGGACATCACATGGTTCGGCCAGGTGGTGTGTGGTTCGTCGAGTTCTCAAAGGTTCGTGTCTGGTTCGGTCAGGCAGGGTTCGCTGCTCATGATCAGTTGAGGGTTCGCGGCTTTATCAGGCACACAAGGTTCGGTAGTAGGTGGGGTAGTGCAGGTGTGGCAGGTTCGCTTGCCAGGGAATCAGCCAGGGTTCGGCCACCCAAGAAAAGGTTCGGCCGACCCATGGCCTCCACCTACAGCTCACCATCATCATTCTTTGATTTCTGCAGTTGTTGGGTTGTTCTCAGCGCTAAATCATGAAGAAGATAGGTTCCAATACGCGGGAGGTTCAAGGAGAGTGACCTGAAGCCGGCTAGGGTTACGAGTTTAACTAGAAGTGTAGAAAACCCTAATTTTTCGTGATGTTCTCTTAATCATACCTCAAAATCAGCTGGACAATTCCCCCGATCAGTTGTACTTTCGTGTAGAGGGCTTCAAGATGATCGTTTAGGCGCGAGAATCACTCGATTTTGTTAAGAAATGATTGAGTTATGAAGCTTTGAAGGTCTTCAATGGTGGTTTTGGTGCTAGAGAGAGAAATGGACGGGAGAGGGTTTTAGAGAGAGAAAGGGTTTGTATTAAATGAGGAAAATCACCTCATTTGATGTTTAAATACCCCGAGAGTATTTGGGTTCGTTTTGGTTGCTCGATTCGCGTTTTCGTCGCGTATCCGGTTCGTTACGCGTATTTTTCGTAGCTTAAATAAAAAGAATTATTTTAGGATGTTTAGAATACAAATATTATTAGAAATTATTCTAAATATCGTTGTATTTATTTATTTATTTATTGAATTATAATATTTTACGCGTTTCATTGATTTGTTCGTGATTTAATAAAATAGTTTAGTTTAATTTTATTTATGATAAGTTTCAAAATTGTAAAATAGGAAATATTATATTTCCTTCAAATTATTATCGTTCATTTTGTTTTGTGTTCATTTTCGTTTCGTCAGAACGCGTCGCCATCGCGCGTATTCGTTCGAATCGTCATTCGAACGAACACGACGATGGTTTGGTTTTCTGATTCTTGTTTTCTACTGTTAAGTCATTATTTCAGAACGTTAAACTCTCAGAATCATTCGACAGATCTTCACCTATACGAATAATTCGTCTATTTAACATTCTGTAACAACAACCGTTATGTTTTTGTTTTGTTTCACCTCACATACGTTTATACACAATAGGATCAAATCAAGTGTCTATGTTTCAGCACTGTGTTGTCTGACATGTTTCAGACTGTTAAACACTAAGGTTTCAGTCAAATTCAGACAATCGTATAATAGTTTCATGTTAATCAAAATGTATCATTAGCATAAACATAGTTTCACGAAATGTGTACCTGTTTTACCGTACGGTTTACTGTTGTGATCATTGTTCCGGCACGCGTCCGGCACTGATGTTACAGTCTCCCCTTGTTAGAGAAATTTCGTCCTGAAATTTAAGACTCGTTATTCGGTACGGCTTCTTCTGTAAAGAGTTGGGGATACTTGTTCCTCATGTGATCTTCACGTTCCCATGTAAACTCGGGTCCGCGCCTTGAGTTCCAACGAACCTTAACGATAGGAATACGGCTTTGCCTCAGTTTCTTAACTTTGCGATCCATAATCTCTAAAGGTTCTTCCACAAAACGTAAGTGTTCATCCAATTGAATTTCTTCAACTGGTATAATAAGAGTTTCATCCGCAAGGCATTTCTTCAAGTTTGAGACGTGAAACACGTCATGTACACCACTAAGTTCATCCGGTAAGCTCAATCTATATGCCACAAGACCAATACGTTCGATGATCTCGAACGGTCACACGTATCGTGGTGTTGGTTTGCCTTTCTTTGCAAAACGAACTACGCCCTTCCATTGAGAAACCTTTAACATAACACGGTCTCCCACTTGGAATTCCAACGGCTTGCGCCGTTTATCAGCATAACTCTTTTGTCTGCTTCGTGTTGCTTGTAGCCTTTGTTGTATCTAAGAAATTTTGTCTGCAGGTTCTTGAATAAGTTCTGGCCCTGTTATTCGATTATCTCCCACTTCCTACCAACAGATCGGTGACCGGCATTTTCGACCATAAAGAGCCTCGAATGGGGCACAACCGATGCTGTTGTGATAACTGTTGTTGTAGGAGAACTCGATTAGTGGCAAATGAGAATCCCAATTACCACCGAAGTCTAGAATACAAGTTCTTAACATGTCCTCCAGGGTCTGAATAGTACGTTCGCTTTGACCATCCGTTTGTGGATGATAAGCTGTACTCAAGTTTAATTGCGTCCACAGAGATTTCTGCAATGATTGCCAGAACCTTGATGTAACGCTGCTATCACGATGTGAGATGATAGACAATGGCACACCATGGCGTACCACTATCTCGTTGATGTAAAGCTTTGCTAGTTTATCCATCGTGTAAGTTTCTCGCATCGGCAAGAAATGAGCAGATTTGGTTAATCGATCAACGATAACCCAAATAGTGTCGTGTCCACTGGAAGTGCGGGGTAGCTTAGTGACAAAGTCCATTGCTATCTGTTCCCACTTCCAAAGTGGAATTTCAGGCTGTTCCAGTAAACCTGACGGTCTCTGGTGTTCTGCCTTCACTTTAGCACACGTAAGGCATCGACCAACGTACTCGGCTATGTCTTTCTTCATACCCGGCCACCAATAATATGCACGTAAGTCTTGGTACATTTTATCAGCATCGGGATGCACAAAGTACTTGGTTTTGTGTGCTTCGTCAAAAATAAGTTTCCTTAACTCATCTACTACAGGAATCCATATACGATCCTTGAAGTAAACAAGTCCATCAGGTTTTGTTTCCAAACGTTTCTCCACACCACAATCAAGTTCTTTCTTCAAGTTTTCACGTTCAATAACCTCTTGTTTTGCTTGCATAATGTTGTCATGTAAGCTTTTCTGCACAGTCATTCCCATTGCTCTGACGCGCAAGGGTTTGACTCGTTCCTTCTGGCTCAAAGCATCCGCTACAACGTTTGCCTTGCCCGAATGGTACTTGATTACACAGTCATAGTCGTTCAGAAGCTCAACCCAACGTCGCTGTCGCATGTTGAGTTCCTTCTGATCAAATATGTGTTGCAGACTATTGTGATCAGTGAATATGGTACACTTGGTGCCATATAAGTAATGTCTCCAGATCTTTAAAGCAAATATCACAGCTCCCAGTTCCAGATCATGAGTAGTGTAGTTCTTCTCATGAATTTTTAGTTGTCTCGAAGCATAAGCAATAACTTTGTCCCGCTGCATAAGTACACAGCCAAGTCCCTGATGGGACGCATCACAGTACACAACAAAATCATCACAACCATTTGGGAGAGATAAGATCGGAGCATCACATAACCTTTGCTTCAAAGTCTGAAAGGCTTCTTCTTGCTTTTGCTCCCAAATAAACGGCTCGCTCTTCTGTGTCAGCTTTGTGAGTAGCAGGGCTATCTTAGAAAAGTTCGAGATGAACCTTCTGTAATAGCCTGCTAAGCCTATAAAAGAACGTATCTCCGTAGGTGTCTTCGGAGTGTCCCAATCTTTTATTGCATCGATCCTGGCAGGATCAACGTGTATTCCCTCACTGTTAACAACGTGGCCTAGGAATTGAACCTCCTTTAACCAAAATTCACACTTAGAGAATTTGGCATAGAGCTTCTCTTCCTTTAACAGTTCCAAGATCGTTCTAAGATGTTGCTCGTGTTCTGCTTTGCTTTTAGAATAGATCAATATGTCATCAATGAAAACAATAACAAATTGATCTAAATACGGCTTACACACATGGTTCATGAGATCCATGAAAACCGCGGGTGCATTGTGCATTTGTCAAACCAAAAGGCATCACCATGAACTCGTAATGCCCGTATCTGGTACGAAACGCCGTCTTCGGTATGTCTTCGTCTTGTACTCTGAGCTGATGGTATCCGGACCGTAAATCAATCTTCGAAAAGTATTGAGCTCCTTGCAATTGATCAAATAAATCATCAATCCTCGGTAGTGGATACCGATTCTTGATGGTTAGTTTGTTTAACTCTCTGTAGTCTATGCACATCTAAATGGATCCATCCTTCTTTTTCACGAACAAAACCGGAGCTCCCCAAGGTGAGTAGCTCGGTCAGATGAAACCTTTGTCAAGCAGTTCCTGTAGTTGGTTAGATAGTTCCTGCATCTCCGAAGGTGCTAACCTTAAGGAGATTTAGCAACGGGTGTTGCTCCAGGAATCAAATCAATACGAAACTCTACCGGTCGCACAGGTGGCAAACCAGGTAGGTCTTCAGGAAACACTTCAGGGTATTCCTTCACTATCGGTACGTCTTGTATTGTTTTCTTGTCTTTCTCTTTCTCCACCACATGAGCCAAGAAAGCTATACACTTCTTTTGTAGACACTTACGCGCTTTTATGCATGATATGATCTTTACGTTTCGCTTTGCTTGATCTCCACGAACTTCCAATACACAATCATCCGTTACTGGAATGCGAAGTAGCTTTTCTGAACAGATGACTTCAACTCTATTGAGTGATAGCCAGTCCATTCCCACAATGATGTCGAAACTGCCCAACTCCATCGGCAACAATTCGATGGTAAATGCGTGATCTGTGAGTGTAAGTGGGCAGTTCCTAAGTATAGTGCTTACTGTAACTTGTTTCCCATTCGCTACTTCGATAATGTAACGGGAGTCTAAAGTTTCCTCACTAAGGCTAAGTTGTCGTGCAAAATCAGATGAAATAAAACTCTGGTCTGCACCAGTATCAAATAGTATAGATGCATAAGAGTCATGTAAAAGAAATGTACCGGTGACCACATTCAGGTCTTGGCGTGC
The DNA here is from genome assembly GCA_009363875.1 of Mikania micrantha. Classification (NCBI taxonomy): domain Eukaryota; kingdom Viridiplantae; phylum Streptophyta; class Magnoliopsida; order Asterales; family Asteraceae; genus Mikania; species Mikania micrantha. The sequence goes on from CM018695.1 coordinate 36,098,591, forward strand.
AGCATTGGCTCCAATAACAAAAGCTCGTCCGCGAGGTGCTTGTGCTCCTGGTTGCACTCTCTTAGGACAGTCGCGGGAGAAATGACCCAGTTCCCCGCAAGTATAGCACCCCCTGTTATTGTTGTTGTTGCCTGGATTCTGTGGTGGTGGTGGAGGTAGTGCTCTTGTTGCAGTGTTGGTAGCCTGATTTACAGCAACACGGCATTTAGTAACCCAGTAGCCAAACCGACCACAATTAGTGCACTTCCTACATTGAGCAGTAGGAGGATGATGATACTTGCAGTGAGTGCACTGGGGATGTTCTCCCCCATAGTTCCTGAGTGCAGGATTGACAGGTGCTGCAGGTGCCTGTCTCAAAGGAGTGACGGCCGCATAGTTCTTAACGACCTTCTGTTTCTTCTTTTGATGGTACTCTGGTTTCTTTGAGGTTGTTTCCTTAGCCTTTCCCGCATCATCTTTTAAAACTCCAGACTTCACCATCACATTGGTGAGTTTAGCTGAAAGGGAAATAGCAGACTCCAAAGTAGCAGGATATGCAGCTAGCACCATGCTTTGAATACAAGAAGGTAATCCTGCTACATAACGGTCAATCAGCTTTTCCAATGTTGGCACCATCTCTGGTACCAAAGCTACCAATTCATGATAGCGAGTGGTGAATGTCATATGGTCAGCTCCCTTCATTACATGGTTCGAGAGCTCAATCTCCAGTTGTTGCAGTTCATGTTTCGGGCAAAAATCGTTCCTCAAAAGAAGTTTAAATTATGCCCAAGGCATCGCTATTGCCTCATCTCTTCCCTTTGCTCTGATCTGAGCATTCCACCATGTCAGTGCTCGCTTGCTAAATGAACCAGCTGCATAGAGAACTTTATGGTGTTCCGGACAACTGCTTATGTCCAAAGTATTCACCATTTTCTCTGGCCATTGGATCAGTCCAACAGCTCCTTCAACTCCAGTGAAGCTTGGTGGTTTGCATCCTACAAAAGATTTGTAGGAGCAGTCTAAAATATGACCAGTGTTTCCACTAGCCTCTCTGGTGGTATGGCCAGAAGTGTTGCCATGTCCCTGAATCCGGTTTATCATCTCTGGGATGACATCTTTCAGTTGGCTTGTCAGTTGGGTACTCAGCAGTGTCGCCAAGGCGATAGTAGCAGGGTCAATAACTGGACCCGCATTCGGGTTTGGAGGACTGTGTAGAGGAGGAGGAGGTGGCGGTGGTGAATCTGGCGGTGACGGAGTAGAAGAGTGAGGTGCAGATGTCTGAGTAGTAGGTACAGGAGTCGGTTGTTTTCTTGGCGGCATTCTGATCATAACCAAAAGAATTTCGTTAGTGTAGTGATCGAATGCAGAAAACATAATGCAATCTTAAGTCTTAAGTTCTCTACATGAGGGTCCCAAAGTTATAGTCTAGGCCAAACTGTTTAAGTAATTGACCTATTATTCTCTATAACCTTGAGCTCTGATACCAATCTGTCCCACCCCGAGCCGGTGGGGTTGGATCGAAGTCCCCGTCGGGCAGAAAGTTCTCGGGGCGCGATATCGTGAATGATAATCGTGATGATCAGATTGTTTACATAGCATCAATGTTAAGAATAACTAAGCACAATCAAACATTAAACTAGGATTACAAAGTTAAATAACAATTATCAATGTTCTGCAATTTAACTAAGTAAACCTATCAAAATGATTCCAATGTTTCTATCTTGTATCTGTACAAGATATCAAAAGTGATTTGTATTATCAACAAAAGATGTGCTTCCAAGATCAACTAGGTCCTCTATCTAGGCTACCTAGCAAGCAATCCAAATCCTTAGCTTAAACATGTTCTTCACCTCATAATGCATGTAAGAAAACAAAGTCAACACAATGGTCGGTGAGTTCATAAAGTTTATAAGTTTTAAAATAGGTTTAACAAACCTCCTTCGGTATAACCTTAACCTTATTAACTCCGCATGTGATATCCAAATCGGTATGCTTATTATAGGGCATACCCCTGAGTCGAGCCTACGACCCGCCCAGACGCCATCCCACCACATACTAATCCGGATATGACACTGTTGTTAATAATATTTAAGCATTTTACCTACCAATCAACCCATTCCTCATCAAAGCTTTTGTTTTCTGTTTCAAAGTTTACAAGTCTATAGTGTTCACAAGTGTTAGTTTCAAAGTATGTTTATCAAGCATCATAGTTTCACACGCACAAAGTTTAGCTGTCCCTAATCTCATGCGTGAGTACAAGCTCTGCACTAGCAGTCGTTTAGCAATTACGTAGCTCACGGATAGATACAAGCTCTGCACTATCAGTCGTTTAGCCATTACGTATCTCATGAATTAGTTAAGCTTAGTCTAGCAATTACGTGTCTCCTATACAAGATACAAGCTCTGCACTAGCATTCGTTTAACAATTACGTATCTCATACATAGACACAAGCCATGCACACACAACCAATCCAGCAATTACATATCTCATATAAGCAGACAAAAGCTCTGCACTAGCAGTCGTTTAGCAATTACATGTCTCTTATATAGATAATAGCTTAGTCTCATCATGATTAAGTTTAGCAATTACATACCTCATATGAGCAGACAATAGCTCTACACTAGCAGTCGTTTAGCAATTACATGTCTCTTATATAGGTAATAGCTTAGCCTCGTTATCGTTTAGTTTTACATGTATCTCAATACATAGGTACAAGCTCTGCACTAGCAGTCGTTTAGCAATTACGTAGCCTATGATTAGATACATGCACAATGTTTCATGCGCAAGTAGTAGTTTCAAGCATATAGTTTCAAGTGTCCACACATAGTTTCATCATGAATTCCATAGGTTAGCATCAAGTCTCATGTTTAAGCATATAGTTTTCACAAGCATAAAGTCTCACGTTCAAGCATATAGTTTTTCCCAAGCATCAAGTATCATGTTTAAGCATATCGTTTTACAAGCATCTAATCTCATGTTTAAGCATCAAGTCTCATAAGCATCCAACATATGGCTTTAAGCCTCAAGTTTAAAGTATAAGTTTCAAGTCTATTGCTTTTCAAAGTATACTAGGTTCCAAGTATAAGCATCAATATAATCATCATGTTTATGTTTAAAAGCATTATATAACATTTCAATAGTTTATGAAAATGTCTAACATGCTTCTCAGTCCCGAAGTAAAACAAATAAGTTTGAAAAGGGACAAATGAACTCACTTCGTATCCGTAATGATGGACTAAGTAGAATAAGAATGCACGCGCTCTTTGTTTGTTCTTGTTATGATATTCACGCTCCTGTATTGATTTCATAGTATTTGTAGTTTGTAAGTTTAGTTATCCAAGCAAGTGTTTGAGTATGTGTTTGGGTTAGTCTTGATTTGACTAACACACAAGTTTAGTGCATTATCCGGTCCATAGTTCACTACTTTATGTAATGAACTGTTGAATCTTCTTCATTATTCAAAATTACTACTTATCCGTTGATTGCAAGTTACAATCTATAAATAATGTTGTGAAGTCTTTGAGTAGTTTGCTTAAAATTTGCCATTGTCTTGTAACAATTAATGCGATAATCTAAAAATGATTTTATCCTTTGTTTTTTTGTCTTTCGCGCATGTGCTCATTAACCTCTTATTTCCATTGGACCGGATAATCACTTAAACCCGTTTTAGGTGTACTTGGGCCTTTAAATTCTATGTGCATGGGCCTGGCATGTGTGTTGGGCCACCTAGGATAAGATGGATCCAATAATTGGGTTGGGCCGAAACAAATAAATTGGATCTTGCTTTGGGCCGAGTGGGGTTTGGACCTATGCATCCACCATGGGCCGAAGGTGCCAAGTTGGGCCAAATCAATTGGGCTTTAGTTGGGCTTTAGATATGATCAACAATTACGGCCCATTTAGAATTTGTATAAAAGCATACTACAGGGCCGAAAAGAGGTTGGGCCTGTTAATCCTTGTTGGGCCGAAGCAAATGGTGGGCCGAACTCCAATTCCAGCACCACGACCAGTGAACCCTTTAACCCGGTTAGCTAAGGTTCGGCCCAGGGGAGTCTAAACGAACCTAAAGGCTCGTTTCCCATAGGTTCGGTGGTGTTTGGCTTGTGACCGGCATGGTTCGGCTGAGGAGGTTAGAAGCTCAGGTTCGCTAAAATGGTTGCAGGGTTCGGCTACCTTAGTTTAGCATCAAGGGTTTGGGTGATAATGGTTTGTCACCAGCCGAAGGGTTCGTGGTTAACATGTAGGTTCGTTGCATGGGGTTCGACTGAGCTTCCAAAGGTTTGGGGCATCACATGGTTCGGCCAGGTGGTGTGTGGTTCGTCGAGTTCTCAAAGGTTCGTGTTTGGTTCGGTGAGGCAGGGTTCGCTGCTCATGATCAGTTGAGGGTTCGCGGCTTCATCAGGCACACAAGGTTCGGTAGTAGGTGGGGTAGTGCAGGTGTGGCAGGTTCGCTTCCCAGGGAATCAGCCAGGGTTCGGCCACCTAAGAAAAGGTTCGGCCGACCCATGGCCTCCACCAACAGCTCACCATCATCATTCTTTTATTTCTACAGTTGTTGGGTTGTTCTCAGCGCTAAATCATGAAGAAGATAGGTTCCAATACGCGGGAGGTTCAAGGAGAGTGACCTGAAGCCGGCTAGGGTTACGAGTTTAACTAGAAGTGTAGAAAACCCTAATTTTTCGTGATGTTCTCTTGATCATACCTCAAAATCAGCTGGACAATCCCCCCGATCAGTTGTACTTTCGTGTAAAGGGCTTCAAGATGATCGTTTAGGCGCAAGAATCACTCGATTTCGTTAAGAAATGAGCGAGTTATGAAGCTTTGAAGGTCTTCAATGGTGGTTTTGGTGCTAAAGAGAGAAATGGACGAGAGAGGGTTTTCGAGAGAGAAAAGGTTTGTATTAAATGTGGAAAATCACCTCATTTGATGTTTAAATACCCCGAGGGTATTCGGGTTCGTTTTGGTTGCTCGGTTCGCGTTTTCGTCGCGTATCCGGTTCGTTACGCGTATTTTTCGTAGCTTAAATAAAAAGAATTATTTTAGGATGTTTAGAATACAAATATTATTAGAAATTATTCTAAATATCGTTGTATTTATTTATTTATTGAATTATAATATTTTACGCGTTTCATTGATTTGTTCGCGATTTAATAAAATAGTTTAGTTTAATTTTATTTATGATGAGTTTCAAAATTGTAAAATAGGAAATATTATATTTCCTTAAAATTATTATCGTTCGTTTTGTTTCGTGTTCGTTTTCGTTTCGTCAGAACGCGTCGCCATCGCGCATATTCGTTCGAATCGTCATTCGAACGAACACGACGATGGTTTGGCTTTCTGATTCTGGTTTTCTACTGTTAAGTCATTATTTCAGAACGTTAAACTCTCAGAATCATTCGTACAGATCGTCACCTATACGAATAATTCGTCTGTTTAACATTCTATAACAACAACCGTTATGTTTTTGTTCTGTTTCACCTCACATACGTTTATACACAATAGGATCAAATCAAGTGTCTATGTTTCAACACTGTGTTGTCTGACATGTTTCAGACTGTTAAACCCTAAGGTTTCAGTCATATTCAGACAATCGTATAATAGTTTCATGTTAATCCAAATGTATCATTAGCATAAACATAGTTTCACGAAATGTGTACATGTTTTACCGTACGGTTTACTGTTGCGATCACTGTTCCGGCACGCGTCCGGCACTGATGTTACAACCGGGTTTGTAAACCAATGTTAGATAGATCATTTATTGTGTTTATAGATGACATTTTGGTCTATTCCAAAAATAAGGGTGATCACGCTTGCCACTTGTGTGAAGTGCTTGAAACACTCCGTAAGGAGAAGTTATGTGCAAAATTTTCAAAGTGTGCTTTTTGGTTACAAGAAGTACAGTTCTTAGGGAATGTGGTGAACTCGGAGGGTATTCATGTTGATTCTTCTAAGATTCAAGCAGTAGCAAAGTGGAGTGAGCCTAAGACTCCAACAATTAGAAGTTTTCTTGGCCTAGCGGGTTATTATAGGCGATTTATACAAGATTTCTCTAAGATTGCTTCATCATTGACTAAGCTAACAAGAAAAGGAGTGAAGTATGAATGGGGAGAAGACCAAGAACAAGCCTTTCAAGAATTAAAGATGAAATTAACTCAAGCTCCTGTGTTGGTACTACCTGATGGACCCGATGACGTTGTAGTTTATTCTAATGCTTCATATTCGGGGTTAGGTTGTGTCTTAATGCAAAGGGGTAAGGTGATAGCGTATGCTTCAAGACAATTGAAGATACCTGAAGTGAATTACCCGACTCATGATCTTGAGCTTGCGGCGGTAGTTTTCGCGTTAAATATTTGGAGACATTATCTCTACGGTGTGAAATGTACTATTTACGCCGATCATAAAAGTTTGAAATACTTTTTTACCCAAAATAAGTTGAACATGAGGCAACGAAGGTGGTTAGAGTTAATCAAAGATTATGATTGTGAAATCCTCTACCACCCGGGAAAGGCAAATGTAGTCGCGGATGCTTTGAGCAGAAAAGATTATTCACCCATAAAGGTGAAAGTGATGAAAATTGTAATCTCTTCTGGAATTATTTCACAAATCAAAGAAGCACAACGAGAGGCTATTAAGGAAGAAAATTGGAAGAGAGACAGAATAAAAGGACAAGTCAAGAATTTGGAAGAAGATGAACGTGGCTTATTGACAAGGTGGGGTCGGGTGTGGATACCACCCACTTGTCCTTTCAAGGCAGTTTTGCTAGAGGAAGCTCACAAATCTAAGTACTCGATTGATCGAGGAGCTACTAAAATGTACCGTGATCTTAAAAATAATTATTGGGGGCCAAGAATGAAAAGAGATGTTGTGAAATATGTGGGAAAATGTTTAACTTCCATGCAGGTGAAAGCTGAACATCAGAAACCGTATGGCAAGTTACAACCATTAAAGATTCCCTTATGGAAGTGGGAACATGTCACAATGGATCTAATCACTAAACTCCCTATGACAAAAAGGGGGCATGATACGATATGGGTTATTGTTGACAGGTTGACGAAAAGCGCTCAGTTTATTCCGATTCGTGAGACTTATTCGTCTGAGAAAATGGCAGAACTTTACATTAAAGAAGTGGTGTCACGACACGGTGTACCAATGACAATAGTGTCTGATCGAGACACTCGATTCACTTCCCATTTTTGAAAAAAATTTCAAGAAGAGTTGGGCACAAAACTCTTGATAAGTACAGTGTATCATCCTCAAACGGATGGTAAAAGTGAGCGGACCATCCAAACCCTTGAGGACATGTTACGCACGTGCATTATCGATTTTGGGGGTAATTGGAATGACTATCTACCATTGGCAGAATTTTCTTATAACAATAGTTATCATTCCAGTTTGGGAATGCCTCCGTATGAAATGTTGTATGGTCGGAAATGTCGAACTCCGGTGTGTTGGGAGGAGGTTGGTCCTCGTGAGCTTGCTAGTAAATAAGTAGTAAAAGTAACTAATGCTAGGATTGATCAAATCCCAGCACATTTAAAAGCAGCTCAACACCGACATAAGTCATATGTCGATAAGCGAAGACGACCGATCGAGTTTCAAGTGAGAGACTTAGTATTGCTAAAGGTTTCCCCATGGAAGGGTGTCATACGGTTTCGCAAACGAGGAAAGTTGAGTCCATGTTTTATTGGGCCTTTCAAGATTTTGGCAAGGGTCGGTGAGGTTGCTTACCGACTAGAGTTACCGGAGGAATTAAAAGGAATACACAACACTTTCCATGTGTCTTACCTAAGAAAATGTTTGGCGGACGATTCTGCTTATGTGCCGTTAGAAGATGTTGAGGTGATTGATAAACTGGATTACGTGGAGAAACCGGTTGCTATTCCTGATAGGAAAATCAAGCAATTACGAAACAAGGCGATAAATCAAGTCAAGGTGCAATGGATGAATCGAAAGTGATCCGACGCTACGTGGGAGTCGGAAGAAGATATGAAGAAGTACTACCCTCAATTATTCGGTACGTAATCTAGTTTCGGGGACGAAACTTCCAAAAATGGTGGGAAATTGTAACAACCTGAAAACGTAAATCCGTATAATTAAACGAATATCGTAATAATTTAAATAGAATGATTACTAAAAGTTATGCTTGCAAACTTGTTATTATGTAATAGAATGGTTAATGAAAAGTTAACTAGGTTAGTTAACTAACATAGCTAGAAGGATTAAAATAACAAGTAGAGGGACCATAGTTGCCAAAAGGCCATAGATGATTAAATGGGGGGTTAAAAAAATAAAAATCAGTTCTCCTTCCCTGGAGAACATATGTACGACACAAGGCAAAGGAAAGGGAGAGGAGAACTTGATTCTTGCACCAAATCATCAAATTGAAGGCCCTAATCTGTTAGAAATCATCATCTAAGTCACAATTGAGGATCATTATCATGTTTTCAGCCCTAGGTAAGTGTTTATAATGAGAAAAATGATCTAGATGATAGTTGCATGTAATTTGGTCTTGTGGGATTGTAAACCAAACTGAAAATTTATGGTTTCATTGTGTTTATATGCTAGTTTCTATGAGAAATCCATGCTCAAACCTGTGATTATGTGTATGTGTGATGATATGCTTGATGTAAGTAAGTTGGTTTGGGTGTTAAGATGGTGAATTGTGGTAGTAATCAAGATATCATAATGAAACTAGTATGACTTGATGATTTGGCATGTGTACACTTGTATTTGTGCGGAAATTAATGTGTAATATGTAAAGATATGAACTCTTATGAATTAAGTTCATAAAAGGGAATGGGTAAGGGCTGAATTATGATAAAAAGAAGTTAGTAAAGTTGTGCCCATAAGGTGCTCGATAAAAAGTTTGAACCAAAAAGAAATTGAGGCTGAATTGAAAGAAAATAGGTAGCTGTCCAGTTTTTGTAAAATTCATATAAAATCATATAAAATTCGTTAGAAAATATAGCTTATATGGTTAGAAAGCTCTTTGAATTGGCTACATTTCGTTTTAAGACATAAGAAGCTGAAAAAAATCTTAAATGGGTCGAAAGTGACGTTTTAGACAGCAACATACAAAAATTCAGCTTGCTGAAATTTGGTAAAAATGCATCAGACCCATTTTTGTAAAAATCGAATAAAGTCAACCGTTTATCCGTTTGGAACGAGCCTTATATGCTTGGAAATCTATTTCAGTGTACTACATTCAGTCTTTGAGCATGAAGAGTTGAAACGAGTAGGAAAATCGTCAAAAACAATAAATACAACAGCAACTCAGAAAGTTGCTGCACAAAAATAAGGTTTTTCCAAAATGTGTCGAAGCGGGAAAAATGAGTAGACATATCTTAAAACAAGAATATATGATATTGGTTGATTATGAACATTAAATTAGATGTGTTAAAAGTATCTAGGATACTTGTAAATGTCTTGACAAAGTATTTTGTAAATGGGTCAAGATGGGTGAAACATATGTGCAAATATGTTTGTATGTGTTCTATGTGTTGGAATTATGAGTAGGAAATATGAAACTCACATGATAGTTGTGGGGTGAACATTTGGGTGTTAATTTCAAGTAAATGGTTTTTAAATGGGTCAAACCTTCTATGATTATGTATTATGTGTTAATCTAGTGTCAGTATGATTCATTAGGTGGTGAAGGAAGTTCCAAAGGGAAGGAACACGAGAAGTAGCAACTAAGCTTTGGAGCACATTTGGTAAGTCACCTAATGTGTTATTTGTATGTTCATGGATTCACAATATTGATGATGAATCCATTAAGCAAAGTATGTGTAAGTCCATGTACGGATGGATATCCAGATTTTTGGTTGTTGCAATATAAGTCTCATGTACGGATGAGAAAAGTGGAATCCTCATGTACGGATGAGGAGGATGGTTTCACATGTACGGATGTGAATTACATGAGTTCACATGTACGGGTGTTAGGGATACGATTCACATGTACGGATGTGATGGTTAGTTTGTGTACGGACAACTAACAAAAAGACCTATGTGATGAATAGGCAATGGACCGTACGGGGTCAACTATAAATAGGGATGTGAGTATCCCATAGACATGAGCATATTATATGAGAATGGTGAAATGATGTTTTGATTGGTAAAATATGCTTGTTAATATGTAGTTTGAAGTTATGGGTTTTTATCAGGTGAACTTACTTAGTTCGTATGAACTAATGTTGTTAATTGTATGTGTTGCAGGTTCCAAGAAGTAGGAGGCTCAGGATGATACGGGTGATGCTTGTAAAGGCTTATTTTGGATCGAACAGTGTCGGGCTGAGATGCCTAGCTTTTGGGAAGTTAATATTTACTTAAATTTGATTAGTAACTGTAGCCATGTTTTAAACAAAATCTGAACTAGTTAGTCTTGTTTTGTTATATATACAACGTAGTTGTAACAGGTTGTGTTTTATTCGTAAGGATAACTCTTTTTACAAACGGGTCATGCCAAAATTTAAAAAAAAATAAAATCTGGGACCTATTTCCCCACGCGTTTAAAATAAGTTCTAGTTGTTATTACCGGTTTGAGTGTGACTCCACTACCCTCGAGACATCAGGTGGGTTTCGTACAACCCCGTTTTCTTTTTAATGTTTTATAAACACCGGGGTACTACTGTGGAACTTTTCTATATCATATGATATGTATCACTGTTATATGTGTGACATCTTGTGAATTTGTTGTGAACATGTGGATTTCATGGGATTTTTCCTGTAGAACAAAACACTATCACAGTTTCCAAAAGTCCTCATTCCTTGAACTATATCTAGTGAACCCATGTGGGGCCGAACGGGAAACAATGATAGTACTATCGGCTAACAACCCTCTTAATGTTGTGATAGACATTAAGATAATGAGGCATAACGATGTTACCGAGGGTAATATCTTCATATAACAGAAAGATGTAGTCCGAAAGGAACTAGATATGGGTCCCATGGTTATCTTGAACTATATATATCGAACATTTGCATATCATATCATATTGTTTAATTTACGAACTCACCAGCTTTGTGCTGACCTTTCCAAACTTAAAACTTTTGCAGGTAGACAGTGACCAACAGTGAGGCTGCACTTTTGAACACTTGTAATTGAATAAGTTAGTTTGTGTAATAAACTTAGTTTGCAAACTGTAAGTTTGGTTGTGATTACAAAACCCTTCTAATATGTTATCTTTTGGTTAATCTGTGTGTTGTGATACCAGATCAAGTAAGTCACACCTAATCTCTGAGACATCACCACTATGTTTCCGCAACCTTCTCAGTGTGACGAATAATGTCATCAACAGGTGACGAGAGGTGGGGATGTGACATGTTAAACCATAGTTTCTACAGTGTTTCTGAATGAATTTCATAAGCATTTAACATTGATTTCACATAATAATTATTACATAGAGTTTCGTACTAGAGTCTACTACACATGCTACTATTCCGAACTACTGTTCAGTCACTGATGTTATATCTATTGTACCTATCAATTTTATATATTTGTTTTATTAAACTTGTGTTATTTTATGATTGGAAGAAACCCATAACAATTATAAGCATCCTTACAAAATCAAAGAACATTGATACTCGATGTCTCTTATATTATTGTGGTTTTTTGGGACGTCTAATGCACATGTATATATAAAAAAAGATGCATTTTACTATAATTTCTGTGATTTTATTTGCATTTTTTAAATATGCATAATTTAAGATTCATCATCTTATATAGTGAAGAACACGTTATAAGGAATTAACTTTTATCACTACCTTAAGTTAATACCATGTGTTTTTCATATGTATGTTATCATTGTATTAAACAGAGTAATAGAATGACCAATTAATGTAGTTTTGATAATGTAAGGTTATTTATTGTTTGGTGCACAAGCAAACATGAAAATCTTACCATCTATTGAATTATTATGGGTGTTTTGTAACTCACATGTATACATAAAAGAAGCTGCATTTTACTAAACCACTATCTTATTTTTTTCATGTTTAAATATGCCTAGTATAATATTGATCAAAAGAGGTAGTCAAAACACATGTCATAATGAATAAAGATTGATAAGCAGCATTTGTAAATACCATGTGTTATTGATATATATATTAACATATTTATTTTTTCTTATGTTTTTTTAAGACCAATGATGTGTGGCGCTCCAAGTCATAATATCTAGACTGAATGTTTACAATCCAAGATTTCTCGTTACAAGAGTTTATCATTTCATACAACAAAACATAGCCATTCAAAAGAAATAATAGAGAAGAAATTTCGTCAAAATGGTTTTCTGAAGAGTTGTCTCGCTCATCTCCCCCATTCTCCTACATCATTGCTTTTCCCTTGTCCCCTTTCCTTGAGGTATTGCCTGGCTCATAACGAAAACAGGTTCAGTATGTACTGGCGAGTTCTAAGTTTTAGGCATATTCAAAACGTCCTTTAAATGTGAAAGTAAGTATAAATACTTCAGATAATTCCACGATTCTTATTTAAGAACCCCAAACAAAACAAGACCATTTATTGAATTATCATTTAGTCACATATATTATTTTTAAGATTGTAAGATTAACTAAGCAACATGTAAATAAGTCACTGTCTTAGGGTCATGTTCACCCTCTGCAAGGCCAGTCGTCACCGGCCACCTTCAGCTAATTGATCAACTAACCCCCTTTAATTGACACCATTGTCAAGCCTATTCCTCCCCGAGCAAATAGGTAAAATCTCAACAATATGAGACCGACAGTATACGACTCTATTAGTCTGATGCATAAGTTATAATCAAAATCCAAAACATATTTTATATATTTATAATAACATGTATAAATTATTATGTGCCAGCTCAAAACATATTTAATACGAAGCGTCAGAGAACTCTCCTGGTTGTTCTACGAATACGTTCTACCTATCATAACATTCATGTGATCTTGTTTAGTATAATTGTTTTATGAATGTCTTGATCATTCGCAAAGTCGTATTTACTCATTCGCAAATATATCAATATTTGCGAATAGTCATTTGTAATCATACTTAGCATGATTTGCTTATTGACAAATTCTCAAGTATTACTTTTTCGCAAATGTTCACAATGTTCATTCGCAATTATCCAATTAATACTTGTTCGCAATTATTCAAGACCATTCGTAATTATCCCAAGTACTATTTACCTGTTTAACTTTCTAATACGTTAGTATATGAATACAAATTATACTCATTCAACCAACTCTTAGAGTCATTTCTTTATAATTCTTATATTTATTATTTTGGTTGACATGTTACTAACCTTTGTTAATTGTTCTATGGTTTTCCTTATTACCATTTTACGTTTTCTTAACATCAACGTGTTATCTTAGTAAATATGTGGTTTATTCATATCTCTATGAGTTCAAACTATGTGTATACACGTATCTATATCTACTTAATCCCGAATGTATGTATATAGGTATATGTAACTTCGCGACATAAGTTTCCATTCTATTTCTCAAGCTTTATAAAGTTCATTCTTGTAGTGTTTGCAAACGTATCGTTTGGGTTTAGAAAACATTTCATTAAACCTTATATAGTAATCACTCTTATCTCCTTGGTTGATCGAGTTACGTGATTTTTGTTGTTCCTGAAACATTTGGCCTAGCCTATTCCAATTTGGTTAACCCCTAGTTATGTTGGTTTCACGAATGCATGGAATGGTTATTATACCATGCATGTACAACAAGGATGTGTGTCGAGTTTAAATAATTCTCGGACATTCATCACTTAGTTTATGTGGTTTATTTAAAAGATGGTCCACCTTAGTCTTAGTTCAAATCAGGGTTAAGATATCATATTTTCAACAGGTATTGTTCTTTTTAGTTGGTTATTATAGGTGAGATTATAAGCAACTTACTAATGCAAGCAAGGTAGCTGGGATGATTCGTGTTGGGCACTTCAAGGCTGCCGAGATGGAGAGTGCTGCAGAGCCTGGTGCATGATCAAGAGCTGTTGAGTGTTCGAAGGTTGCAGGGTCGAGACTGCTCAGTTTTCTGCTGCTGGGTCATGAGGCGCTGGATCGGGAATGGCTTAGCTTCCTTTTGCTGGACGCTGAAGCTACTCCTTGGCTGTTTGTTTGGTAGAGGATTGTTGGTGGGTTCGAGGGATGTTGCACCAAGAAAACATGGTATTGATGAGGTAAGGAATTGTAAGTTTGGTGTGAGCCTTTGTTAAACCTCGTAGGGGCTATTTAACCAGGAACAAGGACTTTAGACTCACGGTCAAAGCCTTGGTAATTGCACCCTGTAAGGTTGAACACTTAGTTATTTTAGGTTGTTTAGTGTTTGCTAGAAAAGGAGAAAAAGATAGTAGTGACACAAGGAATTTTTGGGGATTTCAATTCAATTAATTCAGAGAATGTTGGAGTATAAATACCCAACATTCAATGTTACAAGACAAGAAAGAATAAGACAAATAGCTGACACTGTTACAGACACTGAATCATCAGAAGAGTACAGCTAATTCAAAGTCAACTATGGAATCACAAGTCTTCAGAAGTTCTTCAGTCTTTAGTGCTTCCACGGTTGAAGTAGTTGTTTAGGATTTCAGTGGTTATTCTTTTAGAAGATGTTCCTCGAAAGCTAATCAATCAGTGGTTATTACCTGATCAGAGTTTTTCTTCTGAAACAGTGGTTTTGTTACCAAAGGATCAGGTTCAGCTATTATCTTCTGAAGCTAAAGAGATCTGCGGTTGTTCTTTTGTGAATCTTCCTCTGTTGAGCTTCCAATGCTGAAGTTCACTTGTTTTGCTCAGAAGAAGAATTAAAGAGAAGGTATCCACAATAGGTCAATCAACAATTTTTATTCCGTTGTTTGGCTTCAGTGGTTTTGCTCATCAGTCCTTATTTTCCAACAATCTCTCTTTGGAGTGATGAAGCCAAAACCATTTATTTTTTTCTTAAAGCCAAACCAATTTGATTTCGAAGAGTCTGTACATACTTTAGGATTTTGTATTCTGTGTCAGCATTTTCCAGGGTCATATGCTGCAATTCTTTCAGATCATTCTTGGGGAGATTAAGAATAGCATCCCAATCTGAGAAGAAAGTCCTTGAACCATTGAATCTTTCAATGATCATAGTTTTGGTGTAACATCTGTGCCGGAATCGTTACCGGAACAGTAATCTGTAGAGTAACTTGTACAGTAACTCAGGTACAAACTAGGAGAAATACTTAGAAGCTATTCACATTCGATGCTAAACACAAACTATAATACTATGTTTCTGAAATCCTGATTTAGACCTTATGGTTTAAACAGTCAGAAACACATCAGACAACAATGAACAGATGTATACATGCTTGATTTGGATACTATTATATATAAACGTATGCGAGGATAAACAGAACACAACTATAACAGTTCTTGTTACAGAATGCTAAACCGACGAACTATTCGTATAGGTGACGATCTGTACGAATAAATTTGAGGGTTTAATGATATGAAATGATGACTGAAAAGTAGAAAACAAAATCAGAAAGTGAAACGTACGATCGTGTTCGTACAGTTAGCGCTCTGTACGAAAACGCGCGTAAGTGACGTTTTCTGACGAAACGAAAACGAGAACGATTCGAACGATAATAAATTTAAGGAAATATAATATTTCCTGTTTTACAAGAACTAACCATTTTCCAAACGTTTAAAATGAAGTCTTTTATTTAAATTACAAAAACACGCGCGTTACGATCCGGAAACGCGACGAAAACGTGAACCGAGCAACCGAAACGAACCCGAATACCCTCGGGGTATTTAAACACCAAAAGATGGCATTCTTTCATTTTTCATGATCTCTCTCACTCTAAACTCTCTCTCTTTCGCACCTCTCTCTCTCTAGAACATTCAAGACTTTAACCTTTCGTATCGTGCTCGGTTCTTAACGGACTTACGTGTTCTTGGTGTCCACGCGAAGCTCTCGTCATCCTCTACATGGAAGTACAACCGATCTGAAGAATCACCCGGCCAAAAACGAGGTATGATCAAATGTATGTCACGAAAGTTAGGGTTTTCTTGTCCTTGTTCGACGACACACACGCTTGATCGGTTTAGACCCCATTAAACCCACTCTACAACCTCGGGGACTCTTTATCACTACCACCATCCTTTAAATCGACTTGGAACTGATAAAATCCGAAGAGGACGTAGGTGAGGTACAGGATTCGTGGGGTTCAAAAGGATGGGCGAACCTGTTGGCTGTGGACGAAGGCAAGCCGAACCCTCATGCTTGGGTGGCGAACCTTCTCGCCTGTAGCGAACCTGCTACAATGAACCGAACCCTGCGACGCCCTACCTACCCCCGAACCTTTCATGCATACCAGCCGTACCATGCAGGTTAGCCGAACCCATGCTTGACCACCGAACCTCCTGAAGTGCGAACCTTCCATATAGGAGCTACGCAGCCGAACCTATCCTAGGTGTGCCGAACCTTCATTGGCGAACCATCACCTAGCCGAACCTTCTAGTCCAGCCGAACCCCACTTATCAAACGAACCTTGCATATGGGAGCGAACCTTCATGCTGCGGACCTGTATAAGGTTGGTGAACCCTAGCCGAAGTTCTTCCTAAGCGAAGCTGTTGCATGGCTAACTTGTTTTGTAGTGGCCGAACCTTATCAAATGAACCACTAGGTTCGTTGGAGCCCAATGGACCGAACCTTAGATGGTTTGGCAAATAGGTTCGCTGGATATAGGATCCAAGCCACACCTAATGGCCCAATTTGATATTTCGGTTTATATAACCATGATTCTAGCCCAATATTATTTTATTTAGCCTAGCCCAATAGTGGGCCCAAGGAATTGACCCAGGAAACCCTAACCGGCCCACATTTTAGTCCTTGGCCCATTTCGCGGCCCAACAACAACAACCAACACAATGACTTAGTTCACACGTGACACAAAAGGCCCACATCAAATATATGGCCCAAGTTAGCCGGCCCAAAATCCTAGACATTTGGCTTACAAAAATTAGGAGGCCCAACATATTTTTTTTTCTCGGCCCATCAACACTTAAATTAGCTCAAAAGATTATCCGGCCCAATGAATTCAAGTGGTTAACAAAAACACGAACGGATGCTTAAAATTCAGTGATAAACATGTACATAAATTGTTGCTTTAGTTATCACAAATATAATGATAAATCGATTAGGCAAAACATGCAAAGACTTAAAGTTCCAACTAGAAGTTTATAACTTCTAAACTAATCTTTAAGTTGAGAATGTTCAACAAATAAGAGAAATCTCATATTACTTCATATGAGTCAGTGAATTCCGGGCCGGATAACAAACGAAATCAGTGGGTGTTAGCCAAATTAAGACTACCATGATCTCCCACATGAACACATACACAAAGACTCATATGTATAACTTACAACAATATGAAATAAATCCAGGATCGTGATTACTACTACAAACACAACAACGAGCGCGTATATTCTTGATTTAAATCTAGTCAACCACTACGGACACAAGGTGAGTTCATTTGTCCCTTTTCAAACCATTTGTTTTAACTCGGGACTAAGAAGCATGTTATTCATTTTAAATAATCATTGAAATGTTTATTAAATGCTTTTACACTATTGATAATGCTTTTACTAAGGCTATAGTGTAAATAGCTAATGCTATTTACCCTATACTTATTTACATTGTACTTACACTTTGTGCTCAAACTGGAAACTTAGAATTAAATGCTTGATGCTTATGTCACAAACTAGAAGCTTAAACTATATGCTTGAGGCTTACGTTATAGACTTGAAGTCTAAACTTTATGCTAGACGCTTATGATATAAACTTGATACTTAAACTTTGAGCTAAATACTTATGCTATAAGCTATGTGCTTAAACTATACGTTTGATGTTTAAATTATAAACTCTATGTTTAAACTACATACTCAATGCTAAGGCTTTGAAACACTTACACTAAACACTAATACTTGATACATACGTTTCAAAAATTAAAACTTTAAATGTGTATTCTAAACACTAATACTTTATGTAGTTATTTCAAAAAGTTAATATTCTACACTCTTAATTCAAGTGTTAAATTGTTTTACACTTACATTTATTGCATAAACTTAAACTTGACAACTTAAACTTCGAAAGACTTTTATGCATGGAAAGCTTAAAACACTTGAATTTTTGATATACTTGAAATGCTTGAAACACGTGAATACTTGATACACTTGGAATGCTTGAAACACATGAATGCGTGATATACTTAGGATGCTTAAACAAAAGACTGATTGACCGTCGCGTGTTGACCTGTGTGTCAACCCCTACTAGTCATCAGTGAAACTATGTGAATGCGTTAAACTTGTATGCTTAAGCTACAGGACATTGTAAGACAGACTGTTGGCCGCCGCGTGTTGACCTAGGCGTCAACCCCTACTAGTCATCAGTGTTCTTCTTTGTCAGAGTCATGCAAGACAGACTGATTCGCCACCACGTGTTGACCTAGGTGTCAACCCCTACTAGTCATTCAGTGTTCTTCTTGATTCATCCATGGTTATGACAAGTGACTAGAATGATTTGGGTTCTTCTAGTTGACTTTGTGTCAACTTGAAGGTTTCTCTATCATAACACGTCACGAGTCATATTTAGGACCATTATGGATGGATGTTGACTTCCCTAGGGTGTTCAGATGTCAAAAGTGGTGCCTCTTAAACTCAATACTTATATGTTATGGAAATCAAGGTAGTGGAGTGAAACGCTTAATTATCATTAACAACAATATGTTAAGCGGCCCGGTATGTGGTGGGACGGCGGCTGGGGCTTGTCCCCTACATATGCCCTATATATAAGCATACTTGGTTGGATAGCATATGTGGTTGTTAGTGAGGTTAAGGTTGTCATTTCGGGGGAAACAATGTAAACATTTGCAGGGAAAACAAATGCTAAGAATCATATGTCATGGAATCAAAGTAGTGGGATGAAATGCTTAATTATCATTAACAACAATATGTTAAGCAGCCCGGTATGTGGTGGGGCGCTGGCTGGGGCTTGTCCCCTACATATGCGCTATATATAAGCATACTTGGTTGGATAGCATAGGTGGTTGTTAGTGAGGTTAAGGTTGTCATTCAGGGAATCAAGGTAAACAATTACAGGGTAATCGAATTCAAAGAATCGAATGTTATGGAATCAAAGATGTAGGATGAAACGCTTAATTATCATCAGGAACAATATATCATGTGGTTTGGTATGTGGTGGGACGGTGGCTGGGTGGACGGTAAGTTCGACCCTACATATGCCCTATATATAAGCATACTGAAACAGATGGTATAGGTGGTTAATGGTGAGGTTAAGGTTGTCATTCAAAGGATTTTTCAAACTATTTTTACATAAAAACTACATGAACTCACCGACCATTGTCTTGACTTTGTTTTCTTACATGCTTTCTCAGGTGACGCACATGATTGCATACTAGGATGCCAGATATGGATTCCTAGTTGACTTTTGAAGAAGCTCATCTTTTGAAATCAATACGAATCTCTTTTGATATCTTGTATAGATACAAGATAGATATATTTGATTCTCTTGGATAGGTTTACTTAGTTAAATTACTAAACATTGATATTTTTAATTAAACTTTGTAATACTAGTAAATGTATTATTGTGCTTAATTATTCTTAACATTGATGCTATGTAAAATAATTTGATCATCACGATTATCATTCATGATATCGCGCCCCAAGAACCTTCCGCCCGACGGGGACTTCGATCCAACCCCGCCGGCTCGGGGTGTGACAGATTGGTATCAGAGCTCAAGGTTATAGAGAATAATAGGTCATTTACTTAAACGATTTGGCCTAGACTATAACTTAGGGACCCTCATGTAGAGAACATAAGACTTAAATTTACATTGTGTCTTCTGCATTCGATCACTGCACTAACCAATATCTTTTGGTTATGATCAGAATGCCACCCAGAAGACAACCGACCCCGGTACCTACTCCACATACTTCTGCACCTCACTCTTCTACACCATCACCACCAGATTCACCACCGCCGCCTCCTCCTCTACTGGACCCTCCTCCGAACCCGACTGCAGCTATAGTTTTGGATCCTGCCACGATTGCCTTGGCAACGTTACTGAGCAGTCAGCTGACTAATCAGATGAAGGATATCATCCAGGAGATGATCAACAGGATTCAAGGCCACGGTAACAACTCCGGGCATACTGCAGGAGAAACTAGTGGACACACCGGCGCTAAATCAGACTGTTCGTACAAATCATTCGTAGGATGCAAACCGCCAAGCTTTAGCGGCTTTGAAGGAGCCGTTGGACTGATCCAATGGCTAGAAAAGATGGAGAATACACTGGACATCAGCGGGTGTCCAGAACACCATAAGATTCGTTACGCTGCAGGATCTTTTAGTAAACGTGCCTTAACCTGGTGGAACTCCCAGATACATGCTCGAGGTAGAGATCAAGCACAAGCGATGTCATGGGCAGATTTCAAAACTCTGCTAAGGAATGAATTATGTCCCAAACATGAACTTCCGAAACTAGAGGTGGAACTGTCAAATCATGTGATGAAAGGAGCAGATCACATGGCCTTCACTATTCGCTATCACGAATTGGTAGCATTGGTGCCTGAGATGGTGCCAACACTGGAAAAGCGGATTGACAGATATGTAGGAGGATTACAATCCTGCATTCAGGGCATTGTACTTGCTGCAAACCCTGCAACTTTAGAGTCCGTCGTTCCTCTATCCGCTAAACTTACTGACGTAATGGTGAAGTCAGGAGAGTTGAAAGACGACTCGGGCAAGACTAAAGAGGAACAACCAAAGAAGAAGCAAAAAGGCATCCAACAATATGCGATGCCCACACCGCTCAATCAAGTTGCTGCAGCACCTGCTAAAGCTGCACGCAAACCTTACACTGGTGTACATCCTCAATGTGCACAATGCCAGTTTCATCATGCTACCACTATGCCGTGTAGGCAGTGTACCAACTGTGGCCGAAAAGGCCATCTTGCTCAACACTGTCGAACGTCACCGGCACCGGCTATGAACAATGCTGCTATGGCAATACCACCACAAAACCCTGACAACTACAACAACAACAATAGGGGATGCTATAACTGTGGAGAATTAGGTCATTTCTGTCACACCCCTGCGCCGCGTGCGGAATCCACGGCGCGGTGACGTATGAACAGTTGATTCATGCACAAGTATTGAATAAGAACAACCACAATGGATTACTACATTTCATAATGTTTAGACAGTTGTTTAGTTACAGACAATCTATCTACCAAAAGAAAGACAACTACAGACCCAAAATATAGTTTACAAAATAAGACTTCAAACAAGACAAGTAAACAATCAGGATTTAGTGTGTTTCTAATCCATCCTAGCATGTTTCTTCATCTTGTTCTATCTTAGTATGGTCTCCTTAGTTGTCTCTGAAAATGTCTTAAACCTGATTACCTGAAACACGTGAAAAGTAACTGTCAACTACAGACGTAGTTGGTGAGAACAATAGGTTTAAACATTTGTAAACATGAGTATATGATTTAAGGCATAGGTAAGTTAAAGCAACATAAGATTCACACGGATGAGCTGCAACCCAAACTAACATCAAGTAAGAAAATGAGTGTAAACAGTCCAATCACTGTTCGCACGAAAGCCAACATATAATATCAAGTCCCAAAACACGTTTGGAGTTAGATAATACATCAGCAGTTTTGATAACCATATGACACCAGACCTGCAGTTGGCTTTTAAAAACAAATTTAAAAGCCAACTCCATCCTGGATAAGAAAACAATGACACCAGACCTACAGTTAGCTTTTAAAACAAATTTAAAAGCTAACTCCATCCTGGATAAGAAACAATGTGTCCGCTTTCCCTTGTTGTGATCACCCAGTACTAACGCTAATGAATATGATACTTGATGCTTTTACAAGTTTGTTTACAACAATAGACACCATGTTTTCTGAATCTTACTTTAACCAAATGTGTTAATGCCTTATTGGATAACATGAATTGAAAACCAAGATTTAATTCCACGAATTAAATCCTTTGTTTTGTATACCATAAAATGAATCTCTTGATTTGAATACCATGATGTGAACCACTTGATTTGAATACCATGATGTGAACCACTTGATTTGAATACCATGATGTGAACCACTTGATTTGAATACCATGATGTGAACCACTTGATTTGAATACCATGATGTGAACCACTTGATTTGAATACCATGATTTAGTGACCTTGTGTAACAACAAGGTTTATAACAAAAGAGTTTATCAAATCATTTATTTAAAAGTGTTGATCCTTTATAAGAACATTTGAGTAAATCTGTTATAACACATTTCAAAGAGTCTTTATAAAATCCTTTTTTAGTAAAAAGATTCCAATAGTTAATAAGTCCTTAAAACGGTTGACAATTTCTTTAAACAATTGATGAATCCCTTGGATTCGTAAGATGAACCTGTAATGTTTATGAAATACACATAACTTGTGTAATGAAACAAGATTGAAATAGCGGTTTTGATCACGTGTTCCACCCCAAAACAGTTATAAAACAGTAAAAGAGGGGCTAATGTTCTCACCTGTCTGCAGTATACTCTGAACTAAAACAGATAGCAAGTAGCAAACAGGACTTCTAATTGATTCCTATAACATTGTAATCATACATAAGATATAGGATTTATAATTGTATAGACTTTGATTCATTGATTGACTTGTGTTCTCATGATTTGATTGTTGTGAAACTTGAAAATCATACTTTGAATCACTTGATTGATCATGGGTCCAAGAAACGAATATGAAATGATCCTTTGTGCATAAATCTTATGCATAAAATGATAATTGTTTGAGAATTTGATAACCATTGATTACTATGATTTATGAAAGAATGTTCCAATTGTTTAAGTTCTTGAGATTGTGACTTGATCCCATTATTAGTTTAAGTTGTAACTTAAACTAACTAAGATCAAATTACAATCACTTTGAGTTGTGGCCTACAATGGGTCTTAAGCCCATAATTATGATCATAGGCTTAAATAAAGGTCCATGGGCCACTTAGGTTACCAATGGGCCAATTTAAGATGATATTGGGCCAAGTGAATGTGATGTTGGCCCAATAACTTGTATATAGGCCTTGTAACATACCAAAGACGATATCAACCCAATTAAAATCTTAGTGGGCCGAATGGAATTGAATTGGGCCTATAAGATTGGTGTTGAGCTAAGAAATGTTTAGGTAGGCCACTTAAAGTTCCAACGTGACATTGGTTCAACTAAAGACCTTAATGGGCCAAGTAAGGTTCCAAGGTAATATTGGGCCACTTTAGATCAAAACGAGTTTATATAACTCAATTGGGCTTGATCTTAACTATTGGGCCGAGTACTAATAAAATTGGGCCGAGTATGGTGGGGTTGGGCCGAATGGCTGATGGGCTGCCCACATCTAACAGCGAACCTTTTAGGTTTGAGGCTAGGTTCGCCGGTCAAGACCACCACCAAGGTTCGGTCAAGATTAATTAGCCAAGGTTCGTTCATGGTGAGCTGTTCAAGAGTTCGGCTAATGGCTGATGAACATGCGGGTTCGTCTATGTTGCAACAGAAGGGTTCGTTCATCATGCATCAAGGTTCGCTAGGTGGTTGAAGGTTCGGCTGGATTCGCCTCTGCATGAGGGTTCGTGGCCATGTAGGGTTCGTGTGTGTGATGATGATGATGGTTCGTCGCAAGGAAGGGTTCGTGAGCAGTATGGTTCGCCTGATGATGCAGATGCAGGTTCGCTGAGCTAGTGAGGGTTCGCCATACTCAAGAAGGTTCGGCCGGGAAACCTTAATGGTTCGGCCACTTTAACAGGTTCGGCCGAGGTTCCCTTCCCCACGAACCCTGTGCGAGCATCATCATCACCATCGAACCACCATCTCCAGACCAAGATCTAAGTCACTCTACTCTCGATGAAGGTTACTACATGTGCGAAACTCGAAGGATAATGCAAATAAACCGGTTATGTGTGTATTTCACGAACTCACAAACGAAAACCCTAATCTCGTGATCTTTCAAGCTTCATTACCTCGAGATTGGCTGGGTGAATCTGCGAAAATCTTGTACTTTCGTGTAGAGGATGTCGAGGGCTTCGCGTGGACACCAAGAATGACGAAATCCGTTGAGAAACGAGCGAGTTACGCGCGTTTAAAGCTCGGTTTTTAGAGTGAGAAAGGGTTAGCCGAAAATTCTAGTGAGAGAAAGTGGTGTAGGTGAAATAAATGAGGGTTTAAGCCTCTTTAGGGCTTTTATAGTCCGGGTGGTGTTCGGGTTCGTTTCGGTCGCTCGGTTCGCGTTTCCGGGACGTAACGCGTATTTTACGCGGTTTTAAAATAAAAGAGTTGTTAAACTCATTAAAATGATGAGTTTCAAAATTGTAAAAATATAAAATAATTAATTTAATTATTTTTACTCTTCGTGTGTTGTCGGATCGTTAAACATTCACAATTACGTGTATACCCGCAAATCGCGTACGTTTTTCGATCGTATTAAAATATTTAAAGTCGTTTAATCATAATTATAAGTTCAACATTCATATTATTATGGATCGTCACCCACAATTATACTCAGTCTCGCTTACAAATTACGATTTTTGTGAATTAATTGTCATAATATTCGTCTTGACACTACGCACCAACACTATCCTGTTACACCGAACGCAGTATATATATAGGGCTCACTCTCGCTGCCCACCACTGTTTCGATATAACACAATACTGTTCTTGCCTAGTGAACTCGACTGTAAATAAATAATACATACTTGTTAAATGATAAAGATTCTAACACACAAGTACATAATGACACATGATTCACATTGACTGACTGAACATGTACACACACTGTTCTAACACTGTTCACTACTACATGACTAAATGTACAAATGTTACAGTCTCCCCTAGTTAAGGGAATTTCGTCCCGAAATTAACTAGCCGAAGATACCGTAAAAAGATGAGGGTACTTAAGCTTCATCTGGTCTTCACGTTCCCAGGTGAACTCAGCACCGCGTTTGCCCTCCCATCGTACTTTCACGATCGGGATACGGCTGCGTTTAAGTTTCTTGACCCCATGATACATGATCTCAACTGGACGTTCTATGAATTGCATGTTGTTCTGAATCTGTATGTCTTCTAGTGGAATCTGAACATCATGATCCGCTAAGCATTTCTTAAGATTTGATACATGAAAAGTATCGTGAACATTGCTTAGCTCCACTGGAAGTTTGAGTTTGTAGGCTACGGGACCAATCCGTTCCAGGATCTCAAAAGGTCCAACGTACCTTGGTGCAAGTTTCCCTTTCTTCTCGAATCGGACAACGCCTTTCCAGGGAGAAACTTTGAGTAAGACTCGGTCACCGACTTGAAACTCAAGCGGTTTCCGACGTCGATCAGCATAACTCTTCTGCCGATCTCGTGCGGCCTTAAGCCGTGACTGAATGATTGTGATTTTGTCTGATGTTTCCTGAATGAGTTCTGGTCCTACGACCTGTGAGTCACCAATCTCGGTCCAACAGACCGGTGATCGGCACTTTCTACCATATAGAGCTTCAAATGGTGCACATTGAATGCTCGTATGATAGCTATTGTTATATGAAAACTCAATGAGTGGGAGATGAGTGTCCCAACTTCCACCGAAGTCAATGACACAAGAACGAAGCATGTCTTCGAGTGTTTGGATAGTCCTTTCGCTTTGACCATCGGTTTGGGGATGATACGCCGTGCTAAGATTAACACGCGTTCCCAAAGCCTTTTGCAATGATTGCCAAAAGCGAGAAGTGAAACGACTATCACGATCAGATATGATTGATGTTGGAGTACCATGACGTGCAATGATTTCGTTGATGTACAATGTGGATAACTTCTCCATCTTGTAATCCTCTCGGATAGGGAGAAAATGAGCAGATTTGGTGAGTCAATCAACGATCACCCAAATCGAATCGAAACCTCGCGGAGTTCTCGGCAACTTGGTTATGAAATCCATGGAAATTTGCTCCCATTTCCATTGAGGAATTTCAGGTTGCTGCAGAAGTCCCGAAGGTTTTTGATGTTCTGCCTTGACCTTTGAACATGTAAGACATTTTCCCACATACAGTGCTATGTCTTTCTTCATTCCTGGCCACCAGTAAGATGTCCTCAAGTCTTGATACATCTTATCGGCTCCAGGATGAACTGAGTATCGCGACTTATGAGCCTCATCACAGATGAGTGTGCGCAATTCTTCAGACTTTGGAATCCAAATGCGGCCGTTGAGATATAACACCCCATCAGATCGGGGTTCTAGTTTCTTCTCAATGCCACAATCCAAGTCTGTCTTGAGTTGATTGTCTGTTACTACTTGTTGTTGTGCAATACGAATCAAGTCTTTCAAGTTTGGCTGTGTGTTGATCTCCATGGCTCTTACACGAATTGGTTTGATTGGTTCCTTGCGACTAAGAGCATCCGCCACCACGTTGGCTTTACCCGGATGGTAACGAATCTCACAGTCGTAATCAGTTAGAAGCTCAACCCAACGCCGTTGTCTCATGTTGAGTTCTTTCTGATTTAGAATGTGTTGTAGGCTCTTGTGGTCTGTATAGATAACACATTTAGTACCATACAGGTAGTGTCTCCAAATCTTCAATGCAAAGACCACAGCCCCTAACTCAAGGTCATGAGTAGTGTAATTCTTCTCATGAACCTTAAGTTGTCTTGAAGCATAAGCAATGACCTTGTCCCGTTGCATAAGTACACAACCGAGACCAAGGTTTGAAGCATCACAGTAGACAATGAAATCATCACTGCCTTCTGGAAGACTAAGGATAGGGGAGTTGCATAACTTCTGTTAAAGAAGTTGAAATGCATCTTCTTGCTTCTGTCCCCATATAAATGCTTGACTTTTCTGAGTTAGTGTGGTAAGTGGCAAGGCTATCTTAGAGAAGTTTGCAATGAATCTTCTATAATAACCTGCCAAACCCAAAAATGAACGAATCTCTGTCGGAGTGGATGGAGTAGTCCAGTTCTTAATCGCC
Source organism: Mikania micrantha (assembly GCA_009363875.1). NCBI lineage: Eukaryota > Viridiplantae > Streptophyta > Magnoliopsida > Asterales > Asteraceae > Mikania > Mikania micrantha. Next base: position 36,125,595 of record CM018695.1, read on the forward strand.
TCAATCTTTGCTGGATCTACATGAATTCCATCTTTGTTTATGACATGTCCTAAGAAGTGAACTTCCTTTAGCCAAAATTCACACTTTGAGAATTTAGCATAGAGTTGTTCAGCTCTTAGTAACTCTAAGACTTTCCTCAAATGATCTTCATGCTCTTGTTCCGACTTGGAATAAATCAGTATATCATCAATAAAGACAATAACAAACTGATCCAAGTAAGGCCTGCAGACTCGATTCATCAAGTCCATGAACACTGCAGGTGCATTGGTCAGCCCAAATGGCATGACCACGAACTCATAGTGTCCATATCGAGTCCTAAATGCAGTCTTTGGTATATCCTCATCATTTACTCTTAACTGATGATACCCGGACCGTAAATCAATCTTAGAGAAGCAAGTTGCTCCCTGTAATTGATCAAACAGATCATCGATCCTAGGCAGAGGATATCTATTCTTGATGGTCAACTTGTTTAGCTCACGATAGTCGATGCACATGCGAAATGAACCGTCTTTCTTTTTGACAAAGAGAACCGGAGCTCCCCATGGAGAAAAACTCGGTCTTATGAAACCTTTGTCTAAAAGTTCTTGAAGCTGACTAGACAGTTCTTGCATCTCAGACGGGGCTAATCGATACGGTGACTTCGCCACTGGGTTTGCTCCAGGGACAAGATCGATTCTAAATTCCACTTGTCGGACTGGTGGTAGTCCAGGCAAGTCTTCTGGAAATATGTCTGGATAATCTTTGATAACTGGAATGTTGGACTAAAAGAACCAATGAGCCTGATCAGAAAAATCTCTAAGTCTCACAACACTTACAACAACTAAAGAAGAACACAACGGTTGATATTCAATGTGCAGAAGATACAAGATCTGAAGTTATATACAACAGCTGAAGTGTAAGTCTTCAGATGTTGTGGTGTTTAGTTTAGTCTTCAGTAGTTTTCTTTTCTATTCTTGTAAAAGTCTGATGAGTAGTTTACTCATCAGATGTTGTAGTTTTATTACTTCAGTAGTTTTATGTCTTCAGTAGTTGTAAGAGAATGTCTTCAGATGTTGTAGACATTCTCAGTAGTTTAGTTATTTCAGTTGTTTTCTTTTGTCTGTTAGGTGTCAACATCATGTGACATCATCAGACGTCACTGTCTCTATATATAAGGGCAGTTGACATTTATGTAATACAACGAAGTTAGTGAATTTAATGAGATATTCCTTTTGCAGAAACTCTCTCTCTATAACAAAATTGTGCGTTTACTGTTTGATTGAATGAACTTTGTTCTTGCTATCATTGTGCTAATTCAATTTTGAATTCCGCTGCTATACTTTAATATTGAATCAATTGAGAACATCTGATCCTACAATTGGTATCAGAGCAGGTTAATCATTGATCGATTAAACAATTGATCTCTGAAACTGCTCAAATTTGTTCTCTAGTTGATCGAATTAGCTGATTAGTAAGAATTTGTTATAGATTGAAGTTTTCTGTTAACTTCTGTTGATTTGTCTTTCAATATAAATCTGTTTTGATTCAATTGATTGAAATTTGCATTAGTTTGTGTGTAATTGTTTGAATCTGTGATCATGACAACTCCAAACAATGATCCGCACAATACAGGCTCCGCAACCAAGCCTCCTATGCTGGTTCGGAGTGAGTACAACATTTGGCAACGTCGAATGCTACATCACCTGTCAATTAATAGTGCAGGATGTTGGAAATCTGTAGTGCATGGTCCGTATAAACCCATGATCACTGATCCTGAAACTAAACTAATGATTCCGAAACCTTCGGATATGTATTCGGATGAGGATATTAAATTGTTTGAAATTGATGCTAAAGCTCATGGTATTCTGGCCATGGCTTTGCCGAATGAGATCTATTCTGGATTGATGCATCATGATACTGCTCATGATCTCTGGGTTGCACTGAAAGAACAATTCGGTGGAACGGATGAGGTTTTAGCAAACACTAGAGAAATCCTTGCTCAGCAGTATGAGACCTTTTCTCATAGAAAGGGTGAATCATTGACTCAACAATTTGAGCGGTTTTCATGTTTGATTTCTGAATTGAAAATGGTTAAGCAGGAATATACTAATAGTCAGATGAATAACAGATTTCTCAGATCATTGCCTGAGAGATGGGACACATATACAATTGTCCTACGCTCCAGTGCAAATCTAGAACATCTATCTCTCACCCAACTCCATGGGAAACTCTTAACATTTGAGAGAGAGGTAGAACAGAAGAGAAAATTGTCTTCATCTGGAAAACTTGCTGATGATTTTATTTCTGGTAACACTGCATTAATTGGTCAAGAGTCAGAGTTTAATGGGTCTGAATGTTCTTATGATGAACATATTGATTTCTCTACTAACAATGTTGAACATGCTTTTGTGGGAGTTGATGGTAGTGCAGGAAATTATGCTGATAATTTGTGTTTTGTGATGGATGACTTGAAAGGAATCCCAGATGATGATCTGGAGGAAATGGATATTTTAAGTCAGATGGCATTAATCAACATCAGATCTCAAAAGTTCTACAAAAGAACTGGAAGAAAATTTCCCGGCATATCTGGCAAAACCAAAGTTGGTTTTGACAAAGGGAAGTTGAGATGCCACAAGTGTCACAGGCTTGGTCATTTTGCTAGAGAGTGCAAATCTACTGGACCTAGTTCCTCTGCACCCTTTGTGACCTTTCCTAGCAATAACCCACAAAACAAAGGACAACAATCTTCTGGGTCTGGTCAACAACAATTTTATCCAGCTCATTTTGTACCACAAAGTCCCATGCCTTATCCATATCCATGCTTTTACATGCCTCAATCTACTCACACTCCAGCATTAATTCCTTCACAATCCCCTGCTCTTCCTGATTCCAGCAAATCACAAACCAATCAACAGCCTCAACAACAACAACATCAGAGCTTCTTCACCCCTGGAGTAGCTGATTGGAGTAGTTTACCTGATGACTTATCTGATCTCAATATGCAGATGTACTCTGAAGCTGGTCCACATGGTGGAGACAATCCATTTGGGAATCTTGCTTTGATGGCTATTGATTCTACTGACACCTCAAGTTCAACTTCTTCACAATCCCAGGTATCCTCTGAATCCAAAGCTAAGTTGTGTTCAGAGTCTTGTGTTTCAGCATTTGCTTCCATTAGAGAAATCAATGTTGAGTTAATCAATGAGAAGTTGGCTTTAGAAAGGGTCATGACAAAGAATAAAACTGAATTTGAGAAATTTTTTAATGAAAAAGAGTCTGAAATTTATAAACTCAAGTGTCAATTGTCTGATGAAAAGGCTAGGGTGGAAGTCATGCTTGTAAAACACAATGATTTGAAACAAACACTTGCAGCAACCCAAGTAGAATGTGCAAAATGGGTTGAATCTTGCAAGGGGTTTGAGTTGCTGTTAAACAAGCAAACAGCATCCAATGTGAAGTTTGGTATTGGATACAATCACACTGCCCCCCCAGCTGATTATACACCAAAAAATCTTGATTGTGAGTCTGAAGGGGACAGTGTATACCAATCCACCAAATCTTCAGAAAAGTCTGATGCTGAAGAATCATTTGAAAGTGAGTTAAGTGCATGCAAACCTGAGTCTGACACTGTGGATATTGAGACATATTCTTATTCAATTGGGTGTACAAATGTCATTCAGAATGACTTATGTCAGGATAGTGTCTTAGTTGAGATTAATCGTGATGAAAAAGTTTTCAATGAATTAAATTTAAAACTGGTTAAGTCAGATGGGAATGGCCCTGGAGAGAAAGATGCACGGCTTCTGATAAGTCAGAATCACTCATCAGTAGTTGTAGAAAAAGCTGATAGTACAAATACTGATAAGTGGAAAAGTGTTGATGGACAAGTACTGAAGAATAACTCTTCAGAGGTTGTCAACACATCAGCTGTTGTCAATTTGTCTACAAATATTGATGTTTCAAAGGTACTGAAGAACAAAAACTCAGTATCTAAGTCATCAGTACTTGTAGATAATCACAAGGGAAAGCAAAAAAGGGTGCCTTGTGAAATATGTAGGCTGTTTAATCATTCCTCTGATGAATGCTGGTACAGGAAAGGTTCTAAATTCAATAAAATTAAGAACAAAAACAAGAACATACTCAAAATGAAAAATGAATTCAGTTCCAAGTTTGTACTAGAATCATCAGTAAGTTCAAAATCTGGAAAAACCTCACATGGAAATGAATCAAATATTTCCAAGAAAGGTAAAGGGGTTGTTCCAGATTCAAAGAAACAACACTTGAGAAATTCTTCATCAGTTAAAGAAACAAAGGTGTTAAAACCCAAAAATCCAAAGTCAGGTCGGAATGTGTCTAATGAAATCAAAATCTTGACACAAAATCATAATCAACTGATGATAATGATGCAACAACTGCTAGGAAGAGTTAATTTAGCAGAGGCATCTGTTGTCTCATTTCAGAAGAAGAAACCAAAATCCAAAGTCAAGGTTAAATTTTCTGATAAGAATGATTCAAGTGTTGATTCAACTGAAAATGCCAATTTTGTTTCTTCATGTGTTGAAAGACCCAAAACCAAAATGGTTTGGGTCCCAAAGTCTAACTAAGTGTGTTGGTGTATGCAGGGTCCTTCAGCATGCCAAAATAGCATCTGGTATGTTGACAGTGGAGGATCCATGCATATGACTGGGAGCAGATCTCTTCTTAATAACTATCTTACTAGAAGGAAGGGATTTGTATCCTTTGGAAATGATGCTAAGGGTTACATTATAGGGAAAGGTATGGTAACCAATGGTGAGATTAGGTTTGATGATGTAAATCATGTTGAGAATCTTAAGTATAATCTTCTGAGTGTTAGTCAAATGTGTGATAAAGGTCATATTTCTCTTTTCACCAAGCAAGATTGTAAGATTTTATCTTCTGATGTGTTGCCTCTGATTGGCAAAGCTTTAGATGAGTATACACTCCTTAAGGCTAACAGAGTAGGAAAGGTATATGCCTTTGATTTATCAAAGAAAATCTCGGTTAAAGGTCATCCTTGTTTATTCTCTAAGGCTTCTTTCCAGGAGTCCAATCTGTGGCATAGAAGATTAGGTCATGTGAACATCAAAAACATGAATCAATTGGTGAAGCATGGATTGGTTAGAGGTCTTCCCTTAAAGGATTTTAGTTGTGATGAGAATTGCACTGCATGCTTGAAAGGAAAGCAACACAAAGTCTCTTTTCCTCCAATTGGAGATTCCAAATCCACGAGTTGTTTGCACATGTTGCACATGGATTTGTTTGGGCCAGTTCAGATAATGTCTATGGCAAAGAAGAAGTATTGTCTAGTCATTGTAGATGACTACTCAAGGTTTGTCTGGACTTTCTTCTTGCACTCAAAAGGTGAGGTTGCCAAGGCTATTATGAACTTTGTGTTGTATGTTGAAAAGCAATATTATATACCTGTCAAGTGTGTAAGGAGTGATAATGGCACTGAATTTAGAAATCACATTTTGGATGAATTTTATTTGTCAAAGGGAATTCAGAGGCAGTACAGTATTCCCAGAACTCCTGAACAAAATGGAGTTGTAGAAAGGAAAAATAGAACCTTGATTGAAGCTGCCAGAACAATGCTGGCTGATTCTGGCCTGCCTCTGACCTTCTGGGCAGAAGCCATCAACACAGCATGCTATGTGCAAAACCGGGTTCTAGTAAATCAAAGATGGTTGAAAACTCCATATGAAATACTTCACTCTCTAACCCCTTTGATTTCTTTCTTCAGAGCTTTTGGGTGTCCATGTTATATCCTTAACACCAAAGATCAACTCACAAAGTTTGATTCAAAAGTTGATGCAGGATATTTTGTTGGCTACTCTTCAACTTGCAAGGCTTATAGAGTGTTCAATTGTCGAACAAAGATTGTTGAAGAAACTCTTCATGTTAAATTCAATGAGTGTCCCAAAGACTCCATTCCTCAAAATCCTGCTGAGATGTTTGATCTTAACATCTTGCAACATGAATTTCCAGTTGAATCTATTGGTGAAGAACATGAGGTACTTAAAGCAGATCCCCCAAAAGCTTCTACAAAAACCACACATGGAAGTCCTGATGATGAAGATGAAAGTACTCATCTGTTCAGATTTAGTGATAATCTGCCATTGTCTGCTCAATCTGATGCTCCTCCTGCTCCAGTTGCTCCTCCAAATACAAATGCTGATGAAATTCTGGATTCTTCCACATCATTTGAAATTCCAGCTGCATTGTTCCCTGGTTCTTCATCAACATCTGCAGCAGCTGAACCCCCACCAAACACTTGCACTGATCTTATTCCATATCAAGAACTGAAGGATCATCCATTATCTCTAATTCTTGGTGATATTTCTGCAGGTGTTTCAACAAGAAGTCAATTATCCAACTTTTGTCTCTATGCCTTATTTTTCAGTCAACAAGAGCCAAAGAACTATCACACTGCACTCAAAGACAATGGCTGGGTGGAAGCTATGCAGTTGGAGTTGTTGCAGTTCAAGAAACAACAAGTCTGGGAGCTGGTTCCTTTACCCCAAGGTAAGTGTGCAATAGGCACTAAATGGGTGTTTAGGAATAAAACAGATGAAAATGGTCAAATAGTTAAGAACAAGGCCAGACTGGTTGTACAGGGGTTCTCTCAGGAAGAAGGTATTGATTATGACGAGACCTTTGCCCCTGTAGCTAGACTGGAAGCAATTAGATTGTTTTTAGCATATGCTGCCTTACATAAATTAAAAGTTTTTCAAATGGATGTCAAAAGTGCTTTCTTATATGGTAAAATAAAAGAGGAAGTGTATTTATGTCAACCACCAGGTTTTGAGGACAATAAACATCCTGATTGGGTGTACAAGCTTGATAAAGCTCTTTATGGGCTGAAACAAGCACCTAGAGCCTGGTATGACACTCTATCCACTTTTCTTCTTAGAAATAATTTCACTAGAGGCTCCATTGATAAAACTTTGTTCATAAAGAATGTAGGACAACATAAGCTACTTGTTCAAATTTATGTTGATGACATTATATTTGCTTCATCTGATCCAAAGTTGTGTGCTGATTTCACTGAATTAATGACCAAACATTTTGAAATGAGTGCCATGGGGGAATTACAGTTTTTCTTGGGTCTTCAAATCAACCAAAGTACTGATGGCATTTTCATTCATCAAGCCAAATACACAAAAGATTTGTTAAAGAAATTTGATTTGCAAAACTGTAAATCATGTTCTAACCCCATGAGCAGCACCACACAACTTGATGCAGATTTGAAAGGTAAATCAGTTGATGAAACTCTTTATAGATGTATGATTGGGTCCTTGATGTATCTCACAGCATCTAGGCCAGACATCATGTTTGCTACATGTGTTTGTGTTAGATTTCAGGCTACACCTAAAGAATCTCATTTAATTGCTGTGAAAAGAATTTTCAGATACTTGCAGGGCACTCAATCTCTGGGAATTTGGTACTCCAATGGGCATTCCTGCAAGCTGGTTGCTTTCTCTGATAGTGACTATGCAGGTTGCAAACTTACCAGAAAATCAACCTCTGGTGGTTGTTAGTTTCTAGGAAACTGTTTGGTTTCTTGGCATAGTAAGAAACAAACATCTGTGGCCACTTCCACTGCTGAAGCCGAGTACATTGCTGCTGCAAGTTGTACTTCACAAATTCTCTGGCTTCAGACTCAACTCTTGGATTATGGCATCAAAGAGTCTAAGACACCATTGTTAATGGATAGTGCCTCAGCTATTTGTATTATCAAGAATCCAGTTCAGCATTCTAGGACCAAACATATTGAGATCAGACATCATTTTATAAGAGATTGTTTTGAAAAGGGTCTGATTGATCCAAAGTTTGTTCCTAGTGCTGATGAGCTTGCAGACATCTTTACTAAGCCTTTAGACACCTCCACTTTTCAAAATTTAGTTCTAAGGCTTGGTATGCTGCAACTTGAATAGATTGGTTTTTCCACAAATAAACTTTAAAATTTCAAAAATCCAAAAATATTACATTGTCTGTTAACAATAAAATTTTATTTCTTCACCTTGAACTTTTTGATATTTTCAGTAAATACTGATAAATGTCAAAAGTACTGATTCAAGGACAGATTTGACTTTTATCAATACTCTAAGTTACAAGTACTGATGGGTGTTGATTTACTAAGTACTGAAGGTCAAATATTTCTCACAAGTGCTGATGAACAACTTCTGTTCACAAGTTCTGATGACCAAATCTATCACAAACGTCTGATGAACAAATTATGTTCACAAGTTCTGATGACCAAATCTATCACAAACGTCTGATGAACAAATTCTGTTCACAAGTTCTGATGAACACATTTTTCACAAAGTCTGATGAGCAACTGCTGAAAACAACTGATGAACAAAATATGTCGACAACATCTGATGAGTATCTTTACTCTTCAGATGTTTCAACCTCTGCTGTTCTCTCTATTTAACTCAAACCTTCTTCAGTTGTTTCATTATCACTCTCTCAGAACTTTAAACCTTTTTCAAAAACCTATCTTCCCTCTCAAGTCTCTGCTTCAATGGCGACCATGAACCTTAAACCTCGTCATAATTCTGTCGCCTACCTCACCAAATCTTCTTTCTGGTCCAAGTTTGATGAAGCCGTTGACTTAATGAATGCATCCCAATTCCAAACTGCCTTTCTCATAAATCCCACACTTCATGTTGAATCCATTCATCAATTTTGGATGAATGTCAAGCTCATCAACATCGGCACTGGTGTGATATCTCTTCGCTCAACTGTCAATGGTCATAACGTGCACATTAGCTCAGCTGAACTAAGGGAAGTTCTTCAGCTTGATGATGCTAACCTGGTCACCCAATTCCCTAAGAGCGTAACTGACCTCTGTTTAACAAGTCATGAATACCAGGGTGACTTAAGTGATTCAACACTCTTCAAGAAGCACTTCAATGATCCAGAGCGCCTGATATTTCACATGATCAACATATGCTTGGCTCCAAAGTCTTCTTCATGGGACCAGATGTCCTCCAGGTGGCAACAGGTATTGTATTCAATCCTTGAATCTCAAAAATTAAATTTTTCACAAATTCTGTTTTCTGAATTAACTGAACATGCTGCTAAGCCTGTTTCTTCTAGATGGCTACTCTATCCACGCTTTATCATGGCCATCATAGAAAAACAGTTACAGCAAAATGGCCTTGTTGGTCAGGGGATCTCTGCTCCAACAGTTTTGTTGGAAGTATATTCCCGACACAACTCAAACCTTACTCTCAAAGAGGCTGCCCGAAAGCTAAAACCCAAGCATAGGGAACCCACAATCTCCACTTCAAAATCCAAATCTAAGGTCCCCACCAAACCCAAATCCACAAAGCCCAAAAAGGCTGCTCAGGGAAATGAGTCCCCTGAGTCTGCCCATGCCTCACCAAGGCATGATATGGCCACTGGGAGTAGTCAACCAGTGGTCCATCAGACTCCACCAGCTCAAACCGCCCAGTTTTCCTCTCAACAGGATCCTGGTGCAACCATTGTAGGGGCAGACACATATCTAGAACCTCTTTCACTTGAAAAGGTTTCTATTGAACAGCACCAATCTCCCCAGGTGCACTCTGTTTCACAGCCAATTCATATGGAAACCACTCAACAAAGCCCAACTTTTGTCATTGAACAAATCCTGGATCAGTTGAACACTCCTATCCCCACCCAGACACCTATCACTACTGGGATTAGCTCCAACATTGAGGGGGAGGATCAAAGTGTCTCTGATAACCCACAGGATTATGACTACCAAATCAGATCTCCTAGTGTGGAAAGAGAGATTCTGATATCTGACAGGGCTGCTATTTCATCACCTCCATCATTTGGAGTGATTGATAGTAGTAACATTGCTAAGACCTTGTCAGAGGCAACAACTGATGAAGGGATTAACCCTGAGGTTGGAAGTCCCCAGTACCAAGAAAAAGGGGCACCTGATCATGTTGAGCCACACTCAACTCAGGTAGATCCTGATATTCTCAGGAGGTCAGATGATTTAGCCAAGGCTGATGATGACCAAAGCACATTTGCTGAGGTTCTGAAACAGAATCAAATCCTTGAGGCTGAGGTCTGTAGACTCCATGAGCTACTCACCAAAATGTCCAAGGACAAAAGTCCATCTTCCCCAATTACCCCACAGATGGCACCTTCTCATCCTGAAGGTCACACAAACACTTCCACGACTACCTCACAATTTGACAAGCCTCCAGCCACTGCTTCAGGCACTAATCCTTTGGGTTCTAGCCCCCCAGAGGCATTAGCTGCTGCCCTTCTAACTGTCATCCCTCTCATCACTCCTTTACTAAAAACCATCATTTCCCAAGCCCTTGATGAGAGGCTACCCTCCAAATCTCAAATCCAGCAGATGGTAGATGATGCTGTGACCGCCAAGCTTACCTCTCTTCATACTCCTTCTTCCCCTGCAGCCAAAAAGGGGGAGTTAGAAACAGACTCAGTCACATCTTCAGCTTTAGCCTCAGCTTCAGCTTCAACTTCAGCTTCTAAAAGACAAAGAAAAGAAGATGAAAATATTGCCTCTGAAAGATCTCCAGCTATTCAAATTACATACAAGAGACAGAAGAAGAATAAACCTGCTGAGATTGCCAACAGGGCTGAGGAGGAGGTTGAACATGTAAATATTGAAGGTGTGGAAAAGGCAGATAAAGAATCTTGTGATAAAGAAGTTGAGGTAAGCATTGAGAAGGTAAGTGCATAACAAGTTACAACCTCTGATTTACAAGAAACTGAACAAGAGGAGATGCAAGAACAAGAAGATCAAACTCAGAGGGGTGAGGTTGAGAAATCTATTGAAAGTGATGAGGTAGGAGCTCCTCTCAAGAAAAGAAGGCTACTGAGAATTCAAGAAGAGGAAGATTCTGATGAGGAAGACAGGCTTCCTATCTCTACTGTAATTAAAACAAATGTTCAAAAGCCTGAATCATCAACAACTGGGTCAGATATGGCCATTCAAAAGAAGAAAGTAACTTTACCTGCCAAATATGTGCCTGAGAAGCCACTGGTGTTTGGACAACATCCAAAGATCACACCAGAATCTCAAATGTTGGCAGTAAAAGTTAAGCTTGAAGAGGAAGAGAACCAGAAACAGCATGATGAGCAAATCTTAAAGATGGTTGACAAGGAATATCCTCAGACATCAACCATTATTGCAATGAAGAAAGAAGCTCAAAGGTTGTATGCTCTGAGGTTCACATACCAGTATAGGAAGGAATAGTTTAGGATGTGGCCTGATCCAAGAATCATTCATAGGATCCACAAGAGAGAGGCTCCAGCAGCTTATGCCAGAAGAATCAGAAGGGTATTAAGTGCTGATATTATGCTAGGGTCTGTACTTGATCCTTGGGAGATAATCAGTGACTTCAAGAGTATGTACAACTCTGGTTCAAAAGCTCCAAAGTTCATAGAAAACAAAATGATCAAGAAAGGATTGGTGTACAGGAAACTTGAAAATGTTAAGCAAAATGAGCTTTCTCTGTTTCTGGAAGGGAAGCATCCAGATGAATTTGTTTACAGAGAGATAACTAGAGTAGAGCTACATGATGGGACAACGGCCAGGTACTTGTCTGAGTATTATGGACCTGAGTCTTTCTTTGAAGGTGAACCTGAAAGGCTGACTCCAGAAGAGAAGGTAATATTACTTGAGGCTTATGTCAGGGAGTCATTCAAGTTAGTATATGATCAATAGCTTAAATGAGAGGGGTTAATGCTCATAGTCCATTTCCCCAATGGAGTTCCCTCTCATATTTTGCTTGTTAGATTTTTAGAAGCTGTTGATTATCAGGCATACACTTAAACTGGTCATTTTGATACTGATCTCAAAGAAAAAGACATATCTTTCAGCCTGGGAGAAAAATAAGTGAGACAATAAATAAATTAGAGGTTTTTGGCTGCATTGGTTCAGGGGGAGTTTGTTGGACTAAAAGAACCAATGAGCCTGATTAGAAAAATCTCTAAGTCTCACAACACTTACAACAACTGAAGAAGAACACAACGGTTGATATTCAATGTGCAGAAGATACAAGATCTGAAGTTATATACAACAGCTGAAGTGTAAGTCTTCAGATGTTGTGGTGTTTAGTTTAGTCTTCAGTAGTTTTCTTTTCTATTCTTGTAAAAGTCTGATGAGTAGTTTACTCATCAGATGTTGTAGTTTTATTACTTCAGTAGTTTTATGTCTTCAGTAGTTGTAAGAGAATGTCTTCAGATGTTGTAGACATTCTCAGTAGTTTAGTTATTTCAGTTGTTTTCTTTTGTCTGTTAGGTGTCAACATCATGTGACATCATCAGACGTCACTGTCTCTATATATAAGGGCAGTTGACATTTATGTAATACAACGAAGTTAGTGAATTTAATGAGATATTCCTTTTGCAGAAACTCTCTCTCTATAACAAAATTGTGCGTTTACTGTTTGATTGAATGAACTTTGTTCTTGCTATCATTGTGCTAATTCAATTTTGAATTCCGCTGCTATACTTTAATATTGAATCAATTGAGAACACCTGATCCTACATGGAACGTCTCCAACTGCTTTCTTTACAGGTTTCTTTTCCACCACATGAGCTAGGAAAGCATAATATTTCTTCTTCAAGTACTTCCTCGCCTTGATGCACGATACAATCTTCAATCCGCGGCATGGTTTCTCGCCGTAGACTATCATCGTTTCGCCGGACGGTAGAGGAATTCGAATAAGTTTCTCAGAGCATACGATTTCAGCATTGTTTTTGGATAACCAATCCATTCCTATCACAACTTCGAAGCTTCCGAGAGTCATAGGAATGAGATCGATGAAGAAAAGATGGTCATTTAATCTTAATTCACAACCATGGATAATAGAATCTACAACTATAGTCTTACCATTCGCTACTTCTACTGTATAGGGAGCAGTAAGTATAGATAGTTGCATATTAAGCAAAGAAGCAGTATGAGCAGAGATAAAGCTTTTATCAGCACCAGTATCGAATATGATAGAAACATAGTGATCATTGATAATAAATGTACCCGTGATGATTGCTGGCTCTTCACGTGCTTCAGCAGTTCCAATAACAAAAGCACGAGCAGCAGCAGTATTGTTGTTGAGTTTTGGACACTGATTTCTGAAGTGTCCCTCTGCTCCACAATTATAACAGGCCCTTCCACCTGTAGCAGCAGTGGTAGTGGTAGCAGTTGTTGCAGCAGCAAGATGAGCAGATCGACATGTAGCCGCCAAGTGTCCCATACGCCCACATTTGAGACACTTCTTGCATGGAGTGTTAGGCAGATGATGATACTGGCATTTGGTGCAAAGTGGAAATGTGCCAGTATAAGACTTTCTGGCGTTAGCAGGTTGTGGCATAGCAGTGATAGGTGTGGCATGAGTAGGTGCAGCCGCAGTCAACGCTGCAAAGTTCTTGATTGTCTTTTGCTTCTTCTTCTTGTGATGGTGCTGTTCAGGCTTCTTGCCTTCTTCAGTCTGTGCTCTCTTGAATCCCTTTCGGGTGAGCACTCCAGACTTCACATACTCTTCAGTAAGAGTAGCACCAAGTTGGATGGCTGCCTCCAAGGTAGTAGGGTTATTACCCATGACAGTTCCCCTGACTACTAAAGGTAGACCTTCAATGTATTTCTCTATCCTGCGGGATAGAGGAGTAACCAAATGAGGTACCAGAATGCACAACTCATGGAATCGAGTTGTATACTTTGCGTTCTCTCCACTATCTTGCACCAGATTCCACATCTCTACCTCGAGTTTCTTCAGTTCATGACGTGGACAAAACTTTTCCACGAGAAAGTTCTTGAAACCGTCCCACGGTAAGGCTAATGCAACTTCACGTCCCCTGGTGTTCTTCTCAGAATTCCACCAGGTGAGTGCGCCCTTATGAAAAGCGCTTGAGGCCATCTTGACCTTCAGATTTTCAGGGCATCCAGTGAAGTCGAGAATGTCCTCAATGCTCTCTAACCACTGTAGTAGACCAGTAGCTCCTTCTGTACCAGCGTACTTAGGAGGCTTAGCATCATTGAACTGCTTGAAAGTGAAGTTAGCAGTTCCAGTAGTTGTAGCATTTGAGTTATGTGCCGAATCACTAGTACTTCCCCGAAGATTCTGGGTAATATCAGTGACCATACCAGGGATTACTTCCCTCATATGAACAGCGATAGCTCGAGCAATCTTGTTGATTTCATCGTCGTTGCCACTTGTTGAACCCCCTCCGTTAGGATCACGTCGGGGAGGCATTCTACGAATAGAAGCCACAAGCGGGTCAGTAATGAGGAAAGATACAATTGAATTTTCATGATAAGGTCAGTAATATATCCATACTACTAGTATTATCATTCAATTGTAATATGATCTAGTACACGTATAAGTTATCAACTTATTTGCATACTTATCATGTGAATATGTACGATGTCCCATGATCTCTCCACCAAACCTACACACTGACACTTTCCCGATATACCGAAAATAGTTTATATATAGGGCTCACTCTCGCTGCCCACCACCGTTTCGATATACCACGATCATGCCCTTGCTAGCATTTGGCAACACGTTTCTACTGATTTCCAAGTGTGTTCCATTGATTAAGAATCCCATGATCTTTGATCAACTTGAACTATGATTGATTCCATGATTGAACTATGATTATGTTATGCGTGCACCTACTAACAGTTGTTAACGTGTAGAACTAAATCATACGTGTGTTCTACACTTTCCTGTTAACTTATGTCAGTAAGTACTAATGATGTAATCACTTAAGAATTTCACTTAAGGTTTACATTGAAAATGTTCACAACTTGATTGATTCACCATAATGTTTGGTTCATCCAAGTTTGAATTGCACTATGATTTGATTCACCAATGATTGTTTCCCAAATGTTTGCATCCCATGTGTTTGACTAATGTTCCATGTTTCCAGTTGATCCCGAATCCTCACTCCAAATACAAACGCCGGATTCCCCCTAACATACTGAAATAAGCTTATATATAGGGTAAGCTCTCACCGACCCACCACTTACCTCAACACATCAGCGTTAATCCGTCGTCTATATTTGGGGCTAAGATTCCAACTGTTGATTGATTATGATTGTTTCATGATTGCCTCTTGTTCTGTGACTATGATAATGATTATGTAAACCATGGTTCTTAATTTACTCGAAATTAAAACCTTAGGTTTTAGCATGTGTGTCCTAGGTTAATTAACCTAGGTTCTCAATACCTACAGTATCGAGTATAATGATCTCTTGTGAGAACTTCAACTAAAGAATATTGTTATACAGATTCTAAGTTATAAAGTTCCTATGATAATGAACACCTGATAATGATAACAATGATAACAATGACAAGGATTCCAACTCAAGATTTTAAATTAATAGTTCTTGACCTTTGAATTCCTATAATGAGCATGACAAGGATTTCAAATCAAGACTCTAAATTAATAGATCTTGACATTTGAATTCCTATAATGAATATGACGAGGATTTCAAATCAAGATTCTAATTTAATAGATCTTGACCTTTGAATTCCTATAATGAATATGACAAGGACTTTAGATCAAAGATACCAATCTTTGCCTCTAAATCCTATACTGAATATGACAAGAAATTCATATCAAAGATACTGAAAATACAGATCTTTGCCTCCGAATTTCTATAATGATCTCTGTGTGAGAATTTCAGATCAAGGATACTAAGAATACAGATCCTTGCCTCTGAAATCCTTAAATGCATATGTGTGAGAATTTAATCCGGTTTCTAAAATTATAGAATTCCGGTTCAAATTCTTTGACTCGATATCTAATCTTAGAAAAATGTCCCTAAGATCTTTCAAGCTTATTGTAGACTTAATGCTCACTTAAGTTACTTAGATCCTAAGTATCCTCAAGCCTATAGCACTTAGTCCTATTGGGTAGCTTAGGTTATAGTCTAGGTCATTAAACATTGGGTTTTTCCTAGTTCTCTACAACCTTGGCTCTGATACCAACCTGTCACACCCCTGCGCCGCGTGCGGAATCCACGGCGCGGTGACATATGAACAGTTGATTCATGCACAAGTATTGAATAAGAACAACCACAATGGATTACTACATTTCATAATGTTTAGACAGTTGTTTAGTTACAGACAATCTATCTACCAAAAGAAAGACAACTACAGACCCAAAATATAGTTTACAAAATAAGACTTCAAACAAGACAAGTAAACAATCAGGATTTAGTGTGTTTCTAATCCATCCTAGCATGTTTCTTCATCTTGTTCTATCTTAGTATGGTCTCCTTAGTTGTCTCTGAAAATGTCTTAAACCTGATTACCTGAAACACGTGAAAAGTAACTGTCAACTACAGACGTAGTTGGTGAGAACAATAGGTTTAAACATTTGTAAACATGAGTATATGATTTAAGGCATAGGTAAGTTAAAGCAACATAAGATTCACACGGATGAGCTGCAACCCAAACTAACATCAAGTAAGAAAATGAGTGTAAACAGTCCAATCACTGTTCGCACGAAAGCCAACATATAATATCAAGTCCCAAAACACGTTTGGAGTTAGATAATACATCAGCAGTTTTGATAACCATATGACACCAGACCTGCAGTTGGCTTTTTAAAACAAATTTAAAAGCCAACTCCATCCTGGATAAGAAAACAATGACACCAGACCTACAGTTAGCTTTTAAAACAAATTTAAAAGCTAACTCCATCCTGGATAAGAAACAATGTGTCCGCTTTCCCTTGTTGTGATCACCCAGTACTAACGCTAATGAATATGATACTTGATGCTTTTACAAGTTTGTTTACAACAATAGACACCATGTTTTCTGAATCTTACTTTAACCAAATGTGTTAATGCCTTATTGGATAACATGAATTGAAAACCAAGATTTAATTCCACGAATTAAATCCTTTGTTTTGTATACCATAAAATGAATCTCTTGATTTGAATACCATGATGTGAACCACTTGATTTGAATACCATGATGTGAACCACTTGATTTGAATACCATGATGTGAACCACTTGATTTGAATACCATGATTTAGTGACCTTGTGTAACAACAAGGTTTATAACAAAAGAGTTTATCAAATCATTTATTTAAAAGTGTTGATCCTTTATAAGAACATTTGAGTAAATCTGTTATAACACATTTCAAAGAGTCTTTATAAAATCCTTTTTTAGTAAAAAGATTCCAATAGTTAATAAGTCCTTAAAACAGTTGACAATTTCTTTAAACAATTGATGAATCCCTTGGATTCGTAAGATGAACCTGTAATGTTTATGAAATACACATAACTTGTGTAATGAAACAAGATTGAAATAGCGGTTTTGATCACGTGTTCCACCCCAAAACAGTTATAAAACAGTAAAAGAGGGGCTAATGTTCTCACCTGTCTGCAGTAGACTCTGAACTAAAACAGATAGCAAGTAGCAAACAGGACTTCTAATTGATTCCTATAACATTGTAATCATACATAAGATATAGGATTTATAATTGTATAGACTTTGATTCATTGATTGACTTGTGTTCTCATGATTTGATTGTTGTGAAACTTGAAAATCATACTTTGAATCACTTGATTGATCATGGGTCCAAGAAACGAATATGAAATGATCCTTTGTGCATAAATCTTATGCATAAAATGATAAATGTTTGAGAATTTGATAACCATTGATTACTATGATTTATGAAAGAATGTTCCAATTGTTTAAGTTCTTGAGATTGTGACTTGATCCCATTATTAGTTTAAGTTGTAACTTAAACTAACTAAGATCAAATTACAATCACTTTGAGTTGTGGCCTACAATGGGTCTTAAGCCCATAATTATGATCATAGGCTTAAATGAAGGTCCATGGGCCACTTAGGTTACCAATGGGCCAATTTAAGATGATATTGGGCCAAGTGAATGTGATGTTGGCCCAATAACTTGTATATAGGCCTTGTAACATACCAAAGACGATATCAACCCAATTAAAATCTTAGTGGGCCGAATGGAATTGAATTGGGCCTATAAGATTGGTGTTGAGCTAAGAAATGTTTAGGTAGGCCACTTAAAGTTCCAACGTGACATTGGTTCAACTAAAGACCTTAATGGGCCAAGTAAGGTTCCAAGGTAATATTGGGCCACTTTAGATCAAAACGAGTTTATATAACTCAATTGGGCTTGATCTTAACTATTGGGCCGAGTACTAATAAAATTGGGCCGAGTATGGTGGGGTTGGGCCGAATGGCTGATGGGCTGCCCACATCTAACAGCGAACCTTTTAGGTTTGAGGCTAGGTTCGCCGGTCAAGACCACCACCAAGGTTCGGTCAAGATTAAGTAGCCAAGGTTCGTTCATGGTGAGCTGTTCAAGAGTTCGGCTAATGGCTGATGAACATGCGGGTTCGTCTATGTTGCAACAGAAGGGTTCGTTCATCATGCATCAAGGTTCGCTAGGTGGTTGAAGGTTCGGCTGGATTCGCCTCTGCATGAGGGTTCGTGGCCATGTAGGGTTCGTGTGTGTGATGATGATGATGGTTCGTCGCAAGGAAGGGTTCGTGAGCAGTATGGTTCGCCTGATGATGCAGATGCAGGTTCGCTGAGCTAGTGAGGGTTCGCCATACTCAAGAAGGTTCGGCCGGGAAACCTTAATGGTTCGGCCACTTTAACAGGTTCGGCCGAGGTTCCCTTCCCCACGAACCCTGTGCGAGCATCATCATCACCATCGAACCACCATCTCCAGACCAAGATCTAAGTCATTCTACTCTCGATGAAGGTTACTACATGTGCGAAACTCGAAGGATAATGCAAATAAACCGGTTATGTGTGTATTTCACGAACTCACAAACGAAAACCCTAATCTCGTGATCTTTCAAGCTTCATTACCTCGAGATTGGTTGGGTGAATCTGCGAAAATTTTGTACTTTCGTGTAGAGGATGTCGAGGGCTTCGCGTGGACACCAAGAATGACGAAATCCATTGAGAAACAAGCGAGTTACGCGCGTTTAAAGCTCGGTTTTTAGAGAGAGAAAGGGTTAGCCGAAAATTCTAGTGAGAGAAAGTGGTGTAGGTGAAATAAATGAGGGTTTAAGCCTCTTTAGGGCTTTTATAGTCCGGGTGGTGTTCGGGTTCGTTTCGGTCGCTCGGTTCGCGTTTCCGGAACGTAACGCGTATTTTACGCGGTTTTAAAATAAAAGAGTTGTTAAACTCATTAAAATGATGAGTTTCAAAATTGTAAAAATATAAAATAATTAATTTAATTATTTTTACTCTTCGTGTGTTGTCGGATCGTTAAACATTCACAATTACGTGTATACCCGCAAATCGCGTACGTTTTTCGATCGTATTAAAATATTTAAAGTCGTTTAATCATAATTATAAGTTCAACATTCATATTATTATGGATCGTCACCCACAATTATACTCAGTCTCGCTTACAAATTACGATTTTTGTGAATTAATTGTCATAATATTCGTCTTGACACTACGCACCAACACTATCCTGTTACACCGAACGCAGTATATATATAGGGCTCACTCTCGCTGCCCACCATTGTTTCGATATAACACAATACTGTACTTGCCTAGTGAACTCGACTGTAAATAAATAATACACACTTGTTAAATGATAAAGATTCTAACACACAAGCACATAATGACACATGATTCACATTGACTGACTGAACATGTACACACACTGTTCTAACACTGTTCACTACTACATGACTAAATGTACAAATGTTACAATTTCTTCAGAGATTGTCCGAGGAGAGCACAACAAGGAGCTCAAGTGCCTCGTGGGAGAGCATTTATGATTGGAGCCGCTACAGCACGCAAAGACCCAGAGACGAGTACTGGTATGTAGTATCTCCTCACTCATAAAACTTCATTTTATTTTGATACTGGTATGAATAAGAAACTTATCTTATTCCTATTAGTATAACCACATAAGAAGTCAATGAAAACTTAGGAATTCTTTTATTGTGATAGAAACAATTGAAGAATTATCGATAAACGTATATGACATAAGTAGGAAACTACAGCTAACACCAAGGTTGTGCAACAATTGATGCTCATAGCATCAGTGTGTTTCGAACAACAAAGTGTTAGAATTATGCAGTTAAGTAGCAAACCGTAGCAATAAGACAACTATGAGCAATAAGACTATCAAAACTCTGAGGCTATACATAGAAATCTCAGACGCGACCCATAATTTAATTTGGGAGCATAAGAGCCTCACATCATACAAAAGTCTTCCCACTTGTTTAAAAAGAAAGTTGTATCGATAAGAACTTTTAAATTTCGGGACGAAATTTCTTTAACAAGGGGAGACTGTAACATCTGTGCCGGAATGGTTACCGGAATAGTAATATGTACAGTAACTTGTACAGTAACTCAGGGACAAACTAGGAGAAATACTTAGAAGCTATTAACATTCGATACTAAACACAAACTATAATACTATGTTTCTGAAATCTTGATTTAGACCTTATGGTTTAAACTGTCAGAAACACATCAGACAACAATGAACAGATGTATACATGCTTGATTTGGATACTATTATGTATAAACGTATGCGAGGATAAACAGAACACAACTATAACAGTTGTTGTTACAGAATGCTAAACCGACGAACTATTCGTATAGTTGACAATCTGTACGAATAAATTTGAGGGTTTAACGATCTGAAATGATGACTGAAAAGTAGAAAACAAAATCAGAAAGTGAAATGTACGATCGTGTTCGTACAGTTAGTGCTCTGTACGAAAACGCGCGTAAGTGTCGTTTTCTGACGAAACGAAAACGAGAACGATTCGAACGATAATAAATATAAGGAAATATAATATTTCCTGTTTTACAAGAAATAACCACTTTCCAAACGTTTAAAATAAAGTCTTTTATTGAAATTACAAAAACACGTGCGTCACGATCCGGAAACGCGAAGAAAACGTGAACCGAGCAACCGAAACGAACCCGAATACCCTCGGGGTATTTAAACACCAAAGGATGGCATTCTTTCATTTTTCATGATCTCTCTCTCTCTAAACTCTCTCTCTTTCGCACCTCTCTCTCTAGAACATTCAAGACTTTAACCTTTCGTATCGTGCTCGGTTCTTAACGGTATTACGTGTTCTTGGTGTCCAAGCGAAGCTCTCGTCATCCTCTACACGGAAGTACAACCGATCTGAAGAATTGCCTGGCCAAAAATGAGGTACGAACAAATGTATGTCACGAAAGTTAGGGTTTTCTTGTCCTTGTTCGACCACACACACGCTTGATCGGTTTAGACCCCATTACACCCACTCTACAACCTCGGGGACTCATTATCACTATCACCATCCTGTAAATCGACTTGGAACTGATAAAATCCGAAGAGGACAAAGGTGAGGTACAGGGTCCGTGGGGTTCAAAAGGATGGGCGAACCTTTTGGCTGTGGACGAAGACTAGCCGAACCCTCATGCTTGGGTGGCGCAACTTCTCGCCTTTGGCGAACCTGCTACAAAGAATTCAAAGAATCGAATGTTATGGAATCAAAGATGTAGGATGAAACGCTTAATTATCATCAGGAACCATATATCATGTGGTTTGGTATGTGGTGGGACGGTGGCTGGGCGGACGGTAAGTTCGACCCTACATATGCCCTATATATAAGCATACTGAAACAGATGGTATAGGTGGTTAATGGTGAGGTTAAGGTTGTCATTCAAAGGATTTTTCAAACTATTTTTACATAAAAACTACAAGAACTCACCATCCATTTTGTTGACTTTGTTTTCTTACATGCTTTCTCAGGTGACGCACATGATTAAGCTAAGATTCATGATTCCATACTAGGATGCCCAGATATAGATTCCTAGTTGACTTTTGAAGAAGCACATCTTTTGAGATCAATACGAATCTCTTTTGATATCTTGTATAGATACAAGATAGATATATTTGATTCTCTTGGATAGGTTTACTTAGTTAAATTACTAAACATTGATATTTGTAATTTAACTTTGTAATCCTAGTAAATGTATTATTGTGCTTAATTATTCTTAACATTGATGCTATGTAAAACAATCTAATCATCACGATTATCATTCATGATATCGCGCCCCGAGAACCTTCCGCCCGACGGGGACTTCGATCCAACCCCGCCGGCTCGGGGTGTGACATTTGGTGACAGAGTCGAAGAACCATCTCTTTATTCTACCTCTAGAATGGGTGATCTGAAGAGGCTGAGACTTTGATGAAGGAGCTTCAGGGAGAATGGGTAGAGATGTTGTAGGCCAATGAATGATTTCTCTTCTTTTTATTTGATCCTTGGAGTCTTAGTTCAAATCAGGTTAAGATATCATATTTTCAATAGGTATTGTGTTTTAGTGGGTTATTATAGGTGAGATTATAAGCAACTTCCTAAGTCAAGCAAGGTAGCTGGGAGGATTCATGTTGGGCACATCAAGGCTGACGAGATGGAGAGTGTTGTGGAGCCTGCTGCTTGATCTAGAGTTGTTATGTGTATGAAGGTTGCATGGTCGAGACTGCTTAGTTGTCTGCTGCTGGGCTTGAGGCGCTGGACCGGGAATGGATCAGCTTCCTATTGTTGGACGCTGAAGCTGCTCTTTAGCTGTTTGTTTGGCAAAGGACTGTTGGTGGGTTCAAGGGGTGTTGTACCGAGAAAACAAGGAGATGATGATGTAAGGAATGGTAAGTTTGGTGTGAGTTTTTAGGCTGCAACATCAAGTATTTATAGGGAATTTTTCATGGTTTGGAGGTGATAATGAGGGGAAAACCGGTTGGGTTGGTTTGGGATGGGTCTTTAGGACCTAGTTACTCTAGACAAGAGAGTTTGCAGGTGTAGAGGAGGGCCTGGTCGCAGGTTTTGTGCAGGAGAAAGGCTTGATGGTGACCTCATATCATAGTACTTATGTTGATGGATGTCACATTATGCCATGTTGTTTGGTGATCTTCTTTTTGACCCTATGAACCGTCACTTATGATAGAAAGGAGGGATAAGGTGTTCTTTGATTTTGGTTTTGTGATGCTTTCTGGCCAAAACAAAGAATAAGATCCACATATGTGATTTTTTTTTATCTTTGTTATGTTCCTACTTATTTATGGTTATAGAAATTCCTAGAACCTAACTCATCACTTTTTATCTTGTCTTGATATAGACTTGGCCGGTTGGGGATGACCAAATTTGGTTTTGGTTCTTTTTAAATGGGTGGTGCAGGGATTATAAGAGTTAGTTAATTGTTCAAGTTTTGTTTCTAATTCTTTGGTTTGGTTACTGTAATCAGTCGGCCATGAGAGAGGGATTGTTTGCATAGTTTATATACATATATTTTAAATGAAACTCATATCTTTCCCTAGTGAATATATACACTGTTTTTGTATTTATTATGCGTATAGCTATGTATATTTCGGGGTTATTTTACATTATGTATTCCTTTATTCGGGTTCTTGAGTTGTTTCTGACCATTCATACTTTAATGTATATAGGTATAGTTTGAGATTTGCTTCAATCAAGAGTTGAATGTCTAAATACATGTTTTAGTGCGAGATGTTACATCAAACCTGTTACTATTAAAGATTAAATTTTGTGATTTCTATTTTTTTTAAATATTTTTTTAGATAAAATTAACCTACAGTTGTATTTATTTATTTACAATAATTTTTTTTCACTTTATATTGTACTTTTATGTTAATAGCAAAATAAGAAATATATTATCTTTCTGTGCATATTGAATGAATTGATTTTGGAGCAACTATAATGATTATTTTAAAAACGAAATATTATATTTTATATTAATTTTATATTTAAAACATTAAATTTTCTTAATGCAATTTCATGATATCGTGAAAGATATTTTTAATTAAAAAAATTTATTATTATCTCATAAAAGTATGTAAGTCGTACATGACTCATTTTTTCATAGATAATCATATGTGTGTGTGTATATATATATATATCATACACAAACCATTATATAGATAATTATATATCATGCACAAACCATTATCATATATAAAACTTTGTTATAAACCAACACTTATAATGATACTAATAATATTTATCTTGCATAGAATACTTAAGAAAATAATAGTACTTATAACTTTAAAATAACTTAACTTAAAATATAAATTTAAAATATATAACATTACATGTATTTAACTTTTATGGTATTCATTCAAAAGATAACTAACAAGTTGTACATGACTAATAAAAATATTTATAAACACATGATTTTTAAGGAGTAAAAGTAATTTTCTTTTACAAGACAACAAATTATTTTTATGTCTTTTAAACTTGAAGACATAAATTGTTGTTTTAGTTCTAATGGGGATGTTTCCTTTAAATTGTTGTCGTTTTCCCTTATTGTTTCGACGAGGCTGACGTTGAGGAGTGGGTGGGGGCATGTTCATCTCGACTTCCTCATCCGACTCGTTTAAATGAAGGAAACGTCGACCGGTGGAGTCGGATTGAGTGGTCGTGTATTTGACGGACGAAGAAGTCTTCGTCCATTTAAGAAGTCTGTAACTTAGGACGGGACGCCATTTTGTTGATTTTCTCATAACTTGCCACGCCGCGATATGAGAAAATTGCTTCTTTTCTAAAGCACAGGTCATCAACGTCTCGTCAAGACAATCTCGTCATTCTCACCACTTTTTCAGTTGTTGGGGTGTTGGATCCATATTCCGTTAAATTTCGCGACTTTACGTTGGAAGTTGCACAGTTTTCCAGAAATCATATTGTCACACCCCACCTTTGGCTGAAATGCAGGAATGTGACTGTTCGTATGTCACAGCACATTAGTTTAACAAAACAATTCATTAAATGCCCGAAGACATACGTTCGACAAATTTTCTAAGTATCATGTCATATTATAGGTTACACTATTAAGTAATGTTCTATATTCAAATAGATACAACAATAAACAAAATAGAGAAACACAATTTACAACATGATAAAGTAACAATCCATAATTATCTATTAGTTGTTAAACATGTAGCAACAATCTCCATATAAACTTGTCTTGATGTACTAACACATCCTTGTCAGTATAATTGTCATGACCTTAAAAACACACATAAAATGTCAACTAAGAAGTTGGTGAGTTCACAGGTTTTGTCTCTATAAAAGTGTAACAATATGCGAGTGTTAGTATGCCAAGTATATCATGCACTAATGTAAATGAAAGTAATGACATGAGCTCACAATCAAGCCTCTAACTTGTCTGCCCAGAGACAAATGCACATGACACTTGTGAAAACATAAATAAATTAACCAAATAGTTTGGAGTATATTCACCTACTTGCCTATAACAAAGCGTTGGTTGGCGCGACCAAACCATAGGTGAGGGTTGTCAGCCCCGAATAGATCTATCCAATACCTGTCCACCGGCTCGCCTCGCGAGTTAAATGATTGTGATAGTGTGGGACTTACGATAATGTGTTGTATAAATTTGTCTATTGCCTACTCATGCATATACAATTCGCAACAATGTCACATGAATACAAAGGTATAAAGTAGTTGTCTAAAAAAGTTGTATAAGTAATAGTGTGTTTTCCACCCCGAAGTATAAAATATAAAACATTTAAAGGGGGCTATTAACTCACCTCTTAGAGTTTGAGTAATGGAAAAACTTGTCTTTTTCAAACATTGTAAACCATGTTGTCACCTTTAACCTAAAAATGATAAAATTTGTATCACAATTTGCTTCTATGGTAACAATCGATAACAAAACTTTCAACTTATTGAGTTTGATATTTATAAATGTTCATAATATATCATAATTTGTGGTCACACCTATTTTATGATACTTATACTAT
Source organism: Mikania micrantha (assembly GCA_009363875.1). Lineage (NCBI taxonomy): Eukaryota > Viridiplantae > Streptophyta > Magnoliopsida > Asterales > Asteraceae > Mikania > Mikania micrantha. The sequence continues at coordinate 36,151,377 of CM018695.1, forward strand.
ATTGTATAAGTATATTTTGTGTTATTTTATGCATTTGTAACCATATTAATGCCAAAAATCGAGTTTCTATTAACTTGTCAGGTTTATAGATTTTAGGACTTTTAAAATGCTATTTTTATATTTTTTTACTTTATTCACCTCAATAATTTATATGTTATATTTAAATGTTTTAGCATGGTATATAAATTTTGTTATATTTTATTGAGTTTAATTAGTCCCATGAATTATTTTTGGGAGACTAGTATACACAGCAACCAAATTAGTTTGTACACTGAAATTGTATCCGCTGGTTTAAGGTCTAAATCAAATTGGTTTTACACCAAAGCAATGGATTTTGAAAGCTAACAAAATAACAAACTTTTGGTTCAACAATCGCTTGATTTGGATCAATATTGAGTTAGTTATGGCCTTCCCAAGTTGACATATCTATTCTGATTGCACAGAACACATTCAAGTTCTCAAATTTGGATTAACATTTGAGTACTAAAATTTGTCAAAAAAATGTACGACCACTTGGATTGGAAAGTAGACTCTCTGAAATTATATTTTCACACAATAATCGATCAATTTGGTTAATATATGACCAATTTATGGTTGTTCATAGTTGAACCAAAGTTTCTGTCAGGATTCCTGAACGGATTTTGAAGTCGCAAATCACAATGGTTGATTATGAAATCATGTGTTTATGTGAAAAATTTACTTCTAGCATGATTATATAAATATTGTTTAATGTTTTTAATACGAAGAACACGAGGTTATACATGATTAGATATCAGATCAACATATTGAAAGATTAGGGGTCGAAAATCGCGGTTTTCATTATATTTTTCATGATTTATATGTCGGATGTGTTTGATCTTCCATACAACCATGGATGATGATTTTAAAAAATAATAGATGAGTATATATATTGTTATGAATGTTCATTATTCTTGAAGATGAGTTTGAATGAAGGAACAAAAGAATTGCAAAGAAACACAACGTATGCTTACCGAACTGCACAACGACGATGACAATGCCTCAACTTATTCTTCCTTGGCCTTGATCATGACGGAGGAGAGGGGATGGGAAGCTTATTTTGATCAGATTCTAATGAGAAAGAGAGAGGTTGTGTGTGTGTTATTGGAGAAAGAGAATGTAAAATGAAAAGTTATCTTGAATTTGATTAAAAGTGATTTTATGGTTTAGTAATTGTGATGTTTGAGTTTCTTTAACTCATATTTGGAGTATGAATGACTACAAGACCTCTAGGAGGTTCTAAAATATGTTTTTATTACACTTTATAACACATTAATATGTTACAAACGGTCATGTGACATAACACTAACCTTTATGTCATGTTATATTGTCAAAAATGGCTATTTCATAACTTTTTGCGTAAATTTTGTTTATGTCATTATTTATGAATATTACTGGCAACCTTTATTAGTTATTTTTATTTTTTATAAGCATTTTTAGGTTTGTGTATCATTAATGTGTGTTGGTTAAACCAAATTCCACAACAATAACGGTAAAATCTTGGTGTTACTATTGTTTCTTCGTCTAACGTCCAAGCACTATCATATGTTGATTTTAACATGAATAGCACACATTTATAGTGTTTAGTCATAGTTGAAGAAAATTTGGCATCTATTGGTCAAAGTCAGAGTCAATGGTAAAGTCAATGGGCAAAGTCAACTAAAATTTTACGATGGATGTCACACACTCCCCCAGTTAAAAGAATTTCCTCCCGAAATTCATCTGATTTTTTCTATGATTAATTGACTCGAAAAGATATGAGAATATTTGAGCATCATTTGGTATTTACATTCCCAAATGAACTACGATCCGCATTTACACTTGCACCAAAATATAGCAATTTGTATATGACTTCGTTTAAAGGTTTTGATTTCTTAGTCCATAATTTCAACTGGTTCCTCTACGAAGTGTAATTTTTTTTTGTCTAATCGAATGTACTCAAGTGGCATGTATAACGAATCCTCCCAAAACCTTCCTTTTAAATTTTTACAAGAAAAAGATAGTGTACACCACTGAGTTCCAATATAGTTGTAATATCTACACATCCGAACCAAGTTTGGGTCTCACTCTAATAAAATAATTTTGTACCCAATTTCAACCCAACATAAAGGCGAATAATACTTAAATTAGTAAAATGCCTTAAAATAAGCATGTCGTATACTTGCATGATAGTTACAAACATGGTAAATTCGATTCATGATAAATGGGCATCCGGATTACCGCTAGAATTAATATGCATGACTTAAGCATGTCTTATAATATTTGATTTGTATGTTCACTATTCCTTCTATAAGCAGATGATATGTTTTACTTAGATCTAGTTTCCTTTCAAGAATTTCAGGAACAATCTACCAAAATCAATAAGTAATCACATTTCCTTACTAGGCATGAGTAATACAAGCACTTCATGCCTCGTTATGATTTTGTTAATATGGTGTTTTGCCAACTTATTCCTATAGTAATCCTTCGTGTTTGATACAGTGTATAATAAATAGTCAGATCACAAAAACATACTACACCGGCGAGTGACGAAGAGATGGTTAATCGCAAAGTTTCTATGAGTCCTCTCATTACACCAGTATCATCAATAGTTACAAAAGGATATGAGTATGGCAATGCAGACAGTTGGTACACAACAAAGTTAGAATTCAACTACCAATTTAATATTGATAGTGACTTTATGTGGTGTAATCAAAGTACTTAAATGTATTTAAGTGAACTGGTACCTTTGGTATGAAATGATGTAGTCACGTATGATGACTCTCAGACAAGAGTTCATACAAAACTCCATTGACTATTTTATTCATAACAAGGTCTAAATAAGAACAAAATTGAGATGACGTATTCAAATGATTTAATCAAATAAATTAGAGAACGTTTGAGAGAAAGTATCTATGTTTTCCTTTGCAAGATTTTCATATTCAGTCATGTGTTTAGCGTTCGATATTAGAATTCTATTTTGACAATTGACAAGAAATCCATGTCAAAAGGATTTTTTTTCAAGCAAGCCAAATAAAGTCAAAAAGTTGTCTTTGTATTCTACTCAAATATCTAAAAGATATTATAGTTGTATAGGAAGTAGTTTATTTACTTTGTAGGTTAGGGTCTTCTAAAACGAAGTTTAGAACCAATAACTCTTTTTTTATCCTTATAGGAGACATCATCATTGTATATTATCCAAGATGAGTTCTTAGTGTGTTTCCGGTTTCCACATTTAGTACACCATTAGTGTTCATGTATAGGGTAGATTGTTCATGTATAGGGTATAATACAACAAACCCACCACACTATCAGCACCTTAAAAGTGAAGTAAACACCTTACCACCACTAATTGTTGATTTGGACAATATTGGTTGTAAAGAAAATTAAAATTAGGATCTCATATGTCTTTCCTATATATTTTGCTAAGTAAGACTGAATTCAGTAATTTTGTCGATGATATAGAGTTATGAGTCATGCATTGACCCTGAATGTCAGAATATGTTAGGTTCCAGTACATCATACCCAATATTGGAGCAGTTGGCTTAAAAAATTAACTCCCAACTACAAGTAGGTGATGCACTCAATATAGATCTAGCTGAACAAAAAATGTATGTTTATCAAATAGAATTACCTGACATTTGAAGGAGATAATTGTTCTCATGACTCATGAGTGATGAACTCTGAGAATCAAGGGAAGTTTATAAACTTATGAATTTGTTAACACAAGATGAAAAATTCGTGGAGTGATTCAAAACCATAAAAAACTGGATAAAAATTTCTAGTATGATAACCCACACGGGAATTTGGTCTCCTTCCTTATAAAATTAATTCAAATGACAATAGTAGATTTCAAAATATGTAACCAACTTGGCCAAAGTACGTATTTTAAGAAAAGTAAATCGCAAAAGCCATTAGTGATCTGCATTAAGAATTTAAGATTTAATTATAAAGTCCACATGATGGAACAATTTCAGGATGTTCATACCCATTAGAGATTATAGTGTCAGCTGATTCACGAAAACTTGTGATGAAGAGTATTAAAAACTTATCAATGTCGTACGAAATGTATGGAAGTACTTGTATGTCTGAGATGGCGTATCCCAAGACGTATATTTTAAAATATGGATGGTGAAATAATTATGTAGATGAGAGATTTACTTCAATGTGAATTAAAATATTTAGCAGAAGTTATTAGCATTGTAAGAATTGCTTGTACCAATGGTTAGTTGAAAGAAGTAAAACAGTTGTGAGATACTCAGGGAATCGTTTAGGAAATAACGTATCGGAAGAGATCTTCAATGTATTACATCCACAACTGTAGCTGTTATTTTAATTCATTTGCTTTTTTGGACATGTAATATCATGTATGAATTTCTCTCACAAGAACATTAAGTCACGAGAAGGTTTAAATGTGAAGGTTTAAAATTTAGACAAGGCATCAATTGGTTCTTGAGGGATTTGATTCTTGATATATTTAGCCAAGATATTTATCACTATTAGTTCATGGATCTATTTATATGTTAAATTCAATAATTTCAAATGTGTGTCACTACACTGATGATTAGAAATAGTGAGGTTAGTCAAAGATTTTTATTTCTATCTTGTAGTATCTCATGAACCATAGTTTGATAAGATTGGTTGCTCATTGTCCCATATCAAAGAGTATGAAGCAAGAAATAAATTTAGATGCATCTATATGGGATAGATTTCTTCAATAAATATTGGCATTAGTATTACATTGGATTTATTTATCATTACTGAAATGTTGTAGTATAAGTTTGAGTATTTGAGGTTATGTAAACATTTTTAAATTGAATTTTGCTTGAAAGTCTTGGTTTTTCTTTTATATAAGGATGAGTATGCATGAAATGTGAATACGACGATAACATAAACTTGGATAATTTTACAAAAGTGATTGTTCTCGCAATTTACAAATTTGAAAGCAGAAGTTTGATAAGGAAGTTAGTGTTTTTGGTAGGACAATTAAGAAAATTACATAGAAACTATGGGCTATTACTATAACAACCATGAGGGGAAAATGAATCGTTGATGATTTGACGAATTAAAACCTTAGCCATTCGATTAATATTTGTTGAATCCAAGCTAAATACTTTATTCAAAACAAAAGTTGAATAGGACAGAAACAATGATCATCAATAGACGTTGTTAACAATGATTTGTTAGATGAAGAATGAATGGATGTCTGTTCAAAGCGACTTTGTCGACTAATGTAAGTTTTCGAGAATAATTACACTCGAACAACTAATCAATTTTTGAGATCATGTCGAGACTATTGGAAACTAGAGAGTTTATCCAATCTAATTCGTCTATTTCTTTTCAATTCGTATGAAAAATATATTAAGATTTTATTTTGGAGCCACAAAGATAAATGTATGACTAATATTTTACAAATATTAATCACAGATGTAGTCAAGTGAGTAACAATGATTAAAGGGAAAACAAGTCACTAAAATGCAAGAGTGAAACATTGATTCACAAAGAATGAGACCAATAACGTTTCGAGGAAGTTTAAGACATATTAGAGTTTATATACGAGAATAGATTTATAACATCTGTACATATTCAAGATGTAATCAGTAATGATATGCAAATCTTAGTACATGTATGCAGATGCTCATGATATCATTGTACAATTTTTCGTATGTTTTAGGAAATTATCATGAGGGATTAAGTATACACTTAACATTTATATTATTGTCAATTACGTTACGTAATAACACTATTGTAATATATCAAAACAGTGGTGGGCTGGCGGCTGATAAGGCAGGTAGCCGGACTCTACGTATGCCCTATATATAAACTGCGTCCGGGGTATTGGCAGAGTTTTAGTGCGTAACGTACAGAAGAATGGTAAAACAAATAAATCATTTAAACAAAATCGTAATACGTAAGCGAGACTCGGTATCAATATGGGTGACGATCCATAAAGATATCCATGTCAAACTTATAATTACGAGTAAACGTTAATAAATACAAGAAACGAACAAAGACACGTACATTTACGAGCATGCACGTAAATATATTTGTTTAAGGTTCGAAACAGACGAACTTTACAAAATGCGTAAGTAATATTATTTATTTTTACAATTTTGAAACTCGTCAAATAAAACCCAAAATGAAATAACAAAAATATATTAATGATGTTTTGTCATCCGCGTAACGTTACGTAACGAAACGCGTAAAAGCGAAACCAAACGAACCCGAACACGCGGGAAACTACCTGCGGTATTTAAGGAGTGAAAATCTCATTTATTACTCCAACATACCAGCCCTTTTCACTTTCCCTCTCTACAAAATCGTCTCTTTCTCTCATGACTCTCTCTCTAGAAGAACAACCCAAGATCTCCTTCGTTGCTTAACGAAATTATGAGTTCTTGGTGTCTACGAAAAGCTTACGAGGGATTGGAGCTGAAAAATATGGATTTGAACAGGTTTGAGCTGGAAGACTACGGGTTTTAGGGTTTCTTAAAAACCCGGAAACCATGGGCAAAGAAACCGACTTTGAACTGATCAAATATTGTTAAAATGAACCATTATTGGATTCGAAACACTTGGATCAATTTTATCTTGAGTTTAGAAGGTTGGGGAAGGCGTGGTGCTGGCTGGAAACTAATACCGAAGCTGGTGTATCTGGGAAGATAGAATCGATGGAAGAACAAGCATGAAGATGTTCTTCCATCGAATTTATCAGTCTCAGCCGGTACTAGGATCGACCTGCCACCCTTCGATCTTGCTAAGTTCGATGGTCCAAGGATGTGGGAACTGATCTGGCCATCAACATTAAGAGAATCGAAGAAGATAGTATCGGTGAGATGCATCATGGTCGATACTATAGTATCGATAGGGTTGTTTTGGCTGTCAAAGTCTTTGTGTCGATACTATAGTATCGACACCTAACCAAAATCCTCTCTAACTGTCGATACTAGCAGCCTAACCTCCTCCAAGTGTCCAGAACATAAAATGAGCTGAAGTTAACTATAAACGATTCGGGAATTGATCAATGAAACAACAAGGGTTCGGGTTTGGGTTAGGGTTAGTCTTGGCCGATTCTATGCCTTAGGATTTTTGGATCATATAACCAACCAAGCTTAGTTTATTACATACCATAACCTAAGTTAACATGATTAAGTGACAACTAATAAACTTAACAAGGAACATTTTATGATTGATACATAGTTATGACCTAGAATACACTATGCATGAATTGCATGCATAGTGTAATGGGATTATGCACTTATGTATTATCTAATAAACATAGACTAAAGTTTACAACTTATGTTTAAGTAAAGAAATAAATGTATTATGTTAACAAGAAGGTTATGAACTAAGCTTGGGATAGTTACAAGGACCAAGTCATCAACATAGGATTAAACAACTGAATCTAATGAACATGAAATGAATACAACCTTACAAATCATGAATTGTGTTAACACGATTAGGTTTTGAACACGATAAACATATCAACAACAAGTGAGAGCATAGTTCATTGATACTTCAATTCATCATACATTTCGACCATTCAATGTGACTATGTAGCCCCTCCTTTCCTACTTTTAAATCTTTTGGGGTGAAACATGTGAATACTGTTTTCGAAACTCAATTTCTTAAATGGTTATCATTATTCAACTACTTGAATGGTTTCCATTATTCAAAACTTATGTTTGGATAGGTTGGTATACATTAATACATTTAAACATTTGAACAATAAACACTAGATACATGGCATTTAGTCATGACTCGTCATGGCACACGACCTAATGCAATTCATTTCATACAAGTACAAGTGGGTTTCCAATTAAACTATGTAACATGGATGCACATTTTGTAAACAAGCTTATTCACATAATGTATGCCTAAAGTTATGACTTCGAGGGCTGAAATCTCTATTCTTAGATTTCAGACTTGAAGTTCATGCAATTGTACATTTAGGACTCTAAGGTTAGAAGTTATTAACTTAACCTCTAAATTTGAGTTCACGCACTGGTTCAACGTTAGTACTGGGTGATCACAACAAGGGAAAACGGGCTCTACACCAAGGTCAGAGTATGCTTTAATTAACTTTATTGCCAACGAAGGATTGGTGTAGATTTAGCAATATGAGTTAACTGTTGATTAATTTTAACAGTTTGGGTCATATTGAGGACACTTTCATTGACACAGAGTTGGCTTTAATTTAGTTTATTACCATGGGCTGTGTTGGTTATTCGTCAGTCTTTGCCTAACTCCGAACGTAGTTTGGGACATGGATTTAAGATGACAATAGGATAGATATTCTTGAAGATAGTTTGTGTTACATTAGCATGTTAGTACAATTACATTTTTATACATATACATTTTATACATAGTGGTTGTATACAATGGTTTTTTGTATATGTTTCATTCGCTATTGAACTCAGGTTTTATACAGGTTACACTCACAGGTTTTCAATGGATATCTTTTTGAACTTATATTCTCATATTCATAAACTATTTGTTTTACAATATATAAACCTATGTATCTCACCAACTACTATTTGCAGGTGACAGATTTTCTTCACATGTTTAAGGTGATCAGAGATAGGCACAGAACATGGACAACTAAGGCGACCTAGTCTAAGATAGAACAAGATCAAGAAACAAGCTAGGATGGATTAGAAACCCAATAAATCCTTGTTTTTTAATTATCTTGTCTGTTCTTATTTTGTAAACATTATTTTTGAGGTCGGTTAGTTGTATTCTTTTGGTAGTTAGTCATGACATGTAAAACTTACATTAATCATAGGAAATGTAGTAATTCATTATGGTTGTTCATCGTTAATCTTGTGTATTTGAATCAACCGATCATTCGATCAAGTCGTCACCACGCCGTGGATTCCGCACGCGACGCAGGGGTGTGACAGGTTCGTACCAGAGCCAAGGTTATAGTGAACTAGGAAAAACCCAATGTTAAATGACCTCAACTATAACTTAAGCTACCCAATAGGGCTAAGTGCTTTAGGCTTGAGGATACTTAGGATTAGGTATACTTGAGTTAGCATTAAATCTACTTAAAGCTTGGAAGATTTTAGGGATTTAAAATTTTTCTGAAAATTATTTTCATGCATAAAATCAAGGGATTCAGTACCAGGATTCTATAATTTTAGGACTTGTACTGAATTCCTAACTTTTTGGTTTTCAATAAAGGATTTCAGATGCGAGGATCTGTATTCTTAGTATCCTTGGTTTGGAATTCTCAATTTGTCAAGGGCTTCAGGAGTAGGAATGTGTATTCTTAGTTTTCCTAACCTGAGATTCTCAACATGATAACAATACGCTTAGTACTGTAGGTACTAAGAGACTGGAATTTACATTCTGGTGTACAAGAACAAGAAAATTATATGTTTGGTTACTAGTGAACCAAAACTATGATTTTCTCCATCATAGAACATAGAACAGATGTGAACAGTTGCGAACAAATCATGAACATTAGTGGATTGGGATGTTAGCTTCAAATACAAGCGGCGGCCTATCCCTGATGTACTGAAGTGGTGGTGGGCTGGCGGCTGGGCTAGCAGTTAGCTTGACCCTACGTATGCCCTATATATAAACTAGCTTCAGTATAACAGGGGGAATTCGGCGTGACTATTTGAAGTGAGGACCCGCTGTATTCAAAGATCATTAGTAAATCGAACAAGTACAGTAGAACATTGAACAAGTACAGTTGAACAAAGAACATAGTGAACAGTGTGTGAGCATAGTGAACAGTGTGTGAACATAGTGAACAGTATGAGAACATAGTGAACGGTATGTGAACAATTGAAGAGTGTTTGAACAAAAGAACAATGTGTGAACAAGTGAACAGTCTGTGAATCAATTGCATTTTGTGTGAACATGGTAGGTGAACATTGTATGAGAACATTGTATGTGAACATTTTGTGCAAATTCTTTATGTGTAAACATGTTTAGATCTAGTGAAGATTTTACATGTTTAGTACATGACAACATACGGTAAATTGACAACTTAGTGCATACATACATGACAATCTAGTTAGTCAATTAGACCCAGCTATTAAATGCCAACATAGTTACATGCCAACATAAGTTTGATCATAGTCAAATCATAGTTCAATTGATCAAAATCAGTGGAATCATTATCCTTAGAACATTTTTATTCAATGGTACAATTATGGTGCCGAATGCTAGCAAGGGCGTGATCGTGGTATGTCGAAGAAGTAGTGGGCTGGCGGCTGAGTCTGACTCTACGTATGCCCTATACATAAGCTATCTTCGGCATATCGGGAAAGTGTCAGTGTGTATGTTTGGTGGGTATTTCATGGAACTTGCACATAAGAACATGATATACAATCGTATGAGAAGTATAGTGATGAGTTTATTACTTATGTGTGTGCTTGCTTATTCATTTACAATTGAATAATAATATTAGTAGTACGAAAATATTACTAAGTTATCTTAAAATTCGATTGTAAAACTACTCATTACTTACACGCTTGTGGCTTTCTCTTCGTAGAATGCCTCCTCTACGTAACACCAACGGTGAGGGTTCGACAAGCAGTAATGGCGATGAGATCAACAAAATTGCCCGAATCATAGCGGTAAATATGAAGGATGTTATCCCGGGCATGGTCACTGATATCACCCAGAACCTACGGAAGAGTGGGGGTGAATCAACAACCAACAACTGTAACTCTACTGCCACTGGAATTGCAAACTTCACGTTTAAGCAGTCCAACGATTCTAAGCCCCCAAAGTACTCTAGTGCGGAGGGAGCTACGAGCCTGCTGCAATGGCTCGAAAACATCGAGGACATACTCTATTATACGGGTTGTCCGGAGAACCATAAAGTCAAAATGGCGACAAACGCCTTTCACAAGGGTGCCTTAACCTGGTGGAATGCTGAAAGAAAAACCAGGGGTCGTGAAGCAGCTTCATCCCTATGTTGGGAGGATTTCAAGAAGCTACTGGTGGACCAATTTTTCCCACGTCACGAGCTGAAGAAGCTCGAAGCTTTGGGGCCTCGTTCAAGACAACGGGGAGAACGCCAAGTACACATCTCGGTTTCATGAGCTGTGTCTGCTAGTACCACATCTGGTTACTCCTCTATCCTGTAAGATAGAGATGTACATCGAAGGTTTACCCTTAATGATTAGAGGTAATGTTTTGGGAAGCAGCCTTGCTACATTGGAGGCTGCAATTCATCTGAGAGCTTCTCTGACTAAGGAATATGTCAAGGTTGGCGTACTTCACAGGAAAGGTTTCAAGGGGGCTAAGGCTAATGACACGAAGAAGCCTGATTCAAGCATTATGCAGCGAAAGTTGCAAATGCTCCAATTCAAGCCGTTCCTATTACTGCGGTGCCACAACCTGCTGCAACTAGGAATGTATACACTAGATAGTACCCACTTTCTACCAAGTGCCGATATCATCATCTACCAACCCTTCCATGCCGGAAATGCCTTAAGTGTGGAAGGTTCGGGCACTTAGCAACGATGTGTCGTACTGCAAATTTTGCTTCCATTACAACAGCAATGGTTCCTGCTACTACGGGCGGGAAGGCTTGCTACAATTGCGGGGTAGAAGGGCACTTCAGGAATCAATGCCCTCGTCTGAATAACACTGTTGCCACTGCCACTGCTCGTGCTTTCGTCATGGGAACTACTGAAGCACGTGAGGAGCCGGCAGTCATTACAGGTACATTTCTTGTGAACCACCGTTATGTTTCAGTACTATTTGACACAGGCGCAGACAAAACTTTTGTCTCTGCTACTATTGCATCATTGTTTGATATACAGCCATCAAAACTAAATACCCCTTATAAGGTTGAAGTGTATGATGGTAAGAATGTTCTTGTAAACTCAGTACTTCGTAGTTGTGAACTTTTATTAGATGAACAATCGTTCACTTTCGATCTCATTCCAATGACACTCGGTAGCTTTGAGGTCTTCATCAGAATGGATTGGTAGTCAAAGTATAACGTTGAAGTCGTCTCCTCGGAGAAGCTGTTACGTATTCCTCTATTGTCCGGCGGAACGATGTGGGTTTACAGTTAGAAACCTTGTCCAGAGCTGAAGATCGTGTCGTGCATAAAGATACAAAAGTACCTGGGGAAGAAATACTGTGCCTTTCTAGCACATGTAGTGGAGAAGAAGCCGGAGAAGAAAACTGTGAAAGATGTATGGGTCATCTGAGACTACCCAGAGGTGTTTCCAGAAGACTTGCCTAGATTACCACCAGTCCGACAAGTGCAGTTTCAAATAGATTTTGTCCCTGGAGCAAGCGCAGTGGCAAAATCTCCTTATCGATTAGCACCATCCGAAATGCAAGAACTGTCTAGTCAGCTTCAAGAACTTCTAGACAAAGGGTTCTTTAGACCAAGCTACTCACCATCAGGATCTCCGGTTCTCTATGTTAAGAAGAAAGATGGTTCATTCCGCATGTGCATCTATTAACGTGAGCTGAACAAGTTGACCATTAAGAACGGATATCCTCTACCCAGGATCGATGACTTGTTTGATCAATTACAGGGAGCAACTTGTTTCTCTAATATTGACCTGCGATCCGCGCATCATCAGTTGAGAGTTAACGATGAGGATATACCAAAGACGGCATTTAGGACTCGCTATGGACACTATGATTTCTTGATTATGCCTTTTGGGCTGACTAACGCACCAGCAGTGTTCATCGACTTAATGAATCGAGTTTGTCGGCCGTATCTAGATCCGTTTGTTATCATCTTTATTGATGACATATTGATCTTTTCCGAGAATGAATAGGAACACAAGAATTGTACACCCTAATTTGTCAGCACATAAGTCGTGATATTCAGTTCATCCGGGAGCCGATATGATGTATCAAGATTTGAAAATGTCTTACTGGTGGCCGGGGATGAAGAAAGACATCGCTCTATATGTAGGGAAATGTTTGACATGTTCGAAAGTCAAAGCAAAACATTAGAGCCCTTCGGGTCTGTTGCAGCAACCTGAAACTCCTCAATTGAAATGGGAACAAATTTCCACGGATTTCATCACCAAGTTGCCGTGAACGCCGAGGGGTTACGATTCGATTTGGGTGATCATCGACCGACTCACCAAATCTGCTCATTTTCTCCCGATCGGAGAGGATTACTAAATGGAGAAACTATCCACTTTGTACATCAACGAGATCATCGCACATCATAGTACACCAACATCAATTATATCTGATCGCGATAGTCGTTTCACTTCTCGCTTTTGGCAATCATTGCAGAAGGCTTTGGGAACCCGTGTTAATCTTAGCACGACGTATCATCCTCAGACCGACGTTCAAAGCGAGAGGACTATCCAGACACTCGAGGACATGTTACGCTCATGTGTGATTGATTTTGGAGGAAGTTGAGATACTCATATCCCCATATCGAATTCTCGTACAACAATAGATATCATACGAGCATTCAGTGTGCTTCATTCGAAGTTATGTATGGTAGGAAGTGCCGATCACCGGCCTGCTGGATCGAGGCTGGTGACTCGCAGGTCGAGGGACCTGAACTTATCTAAGAAATAACTGACAAGATTTCAATTATTCAGTCAAGACTAAAAGCTGCAAGGGATAGGCAAAAGAGTTATGTCGATCAATGTCAGAAACCGCTTGAATTTTAAGTCGGTGATCCAGTCTTGCTCAAAGTTTATCCATGGAAAGGTGTCGTCCGATTCGGGAAGAAAGGGAAACTTGCTCCTAGGTACGTTGGACCATTTGAAATCCTGGAAAGGATTGGTCTTGTGGCCTATAGATAAAAACTTCCAGTTGAGCTAAGCAACGCCCAAGACACATTTCACGTGTCGAATCTAAAGAAATTCTTGGCGAATCACGATGTCCAAATTCCTTTGGAAGATATTCAAATTCAGAACAATATGCAATTCATTGAACAACCGGTAGAAATCATGGATCATAGAGTCAAGAAACTCAAGCGTAGCCGGCTTCCGATGTTAAAGGTGCGATGGGAAGGCAAATGCGGTGCTGAGTTCACCTAGGAACATGAAGACCAGATGAAGCTCAAGTACCCTCATCTTTTTACTGTAGCTTCAGCTACTTAATTTCGGGACGAAATTCCTTTAACTAGGGGAGTCCGTAACATATGTACATATTCACGATGTAATCAATAATGATATGTAAATCATAGTATATGTATGCAGATGCTCATGATATCATTGTAAAATTTTTCGTTTGTTATAGGAAATTATAGTGAGTGATTAAGTATACACTTAGCATTTATATTATTGTCAATTACGTAACGTAATAACACTATTGTAATATATCGAAACAGTGGTGGGCTGGCTGGTGATAAGTCAGGTAGCCAGACTCTACGTATGCCCAATATATAAATTGCGTTCGAGGTATTGGGATAGTGTAACTGCGTAATGTACAGACGAATAGTAAAACAAATAAATCATTTGAACAAAATCGTAATACGTAAATGAGTCTTGGTATCATTATGGGTGACAATCCATAAAGATATGCATGTCAAACTTATAATTATGAGTAAACGTTAATAAATACAAGAAACGAACAAAGACGCGTAAATTTACGGGCATGCACGTAAATATATTCGTTTACGGTTCGAAACTGACGAACTTTACAAAATGCGTAAGTAATATTATTTATTTTTACAATTTTGAAACTCGTCAAATAAAACCCAAAATGAAATAACAAAACTATTTTAATGATGTTTTGTCATCCGTGTAACGTTACGTAACGAAATGCGTAAACGTGAAACCAAACGAACCCGAACATGCGGGAAACTACCTGGGGTAATTAAGGAGTAAAAATCTCATTTATTACTCCAACCTACCACCCTTTTCACTTTCTCTCTCTACAAAATCGTCTCTTTCTCTCTCTACTCTCTCTCTAGAAGAACAACCCAATATATCCTTCGTTTCTTGACGAAATCACGAATTCTTGGTGTAACATCCCAAATTTTGTAATACAAGTTGTTTGAACTTACGACTGGGTAACGAATAATTAACTTGTCGGAAAATAAACGGAAATACCCCAAGTAAAGTTCAGGAAATTAGGTTTACTCGAAATAGATTTCGAGTACCCAATTCGTGAACCTTGCCTATATATGAGTGCCTTGGGAAAAATTCACACCTTTGGCTGGGAACACAGTTTCTATCAATTACTCGAATTTTGGTTCAAGAACCTCAAGAATTGGTTGTAAATCGCTCAAGGAGAAGAAGGAACACAAGAGAAGCTACCAGTGGGATCATCTAACGACAAGTGTTTCATGCTTAAAAGTTAGGATTTTTATATGAAATTGAACTTAAGCATAAAGCTCACACCTTTATGCATAAAGTTCGAGACTTGCGATTCCAGTGTGTTGGTAATACCCTAAGGAACCTTGAACTAGCTCCAAAAAGCCTAGGACGGATTGCTGATATGTTTATGCAGAAAAGACGCGTACTCAAAGATATACACAATGGGGTGTACTCAAAACCATGCTTGGTTCGAGTACACTAGTTTCGATTACACGAGTTTCAAGTACACTAACTTCGAGTACTCATGTGTTAGCGTAGTCCATAAGTTCGGGTACTCGAGTATTTCGTGGACCTTATAGATTTCGTGTATGTGGTTACTTAGCGAACTTCAGGTGCTTCGATTACTTAGCTAAGTTTCACTTACTTGAAGTTATGATGGGGAACTAGTAGCTATGAGGACTTAGAATAAATTCTAAGTTTAAGAATGGAATGTGATGAGACAATGTACTGATGTAGGTTCCTAAGTCTTAGCTAAGGAGTTCGGCTAAGAAGACAAGGAGCTACTATCAGGTGAGTTCCAGATGCCCTATTTCAACGTCTTATGTGTACTTACGTTTTGGGCTGACATACATGCTGTTAATATGTTTATGATGCTATGTGACTATGCCATAATGATGATTACATGTTAATGATTTATGATGACTTATGCATGAAAGTATGCTCTAAGTATGATTAATGCATGTCAGTTAGTTATGAGGATGAACTGTATGATAACATGTTATGATGATAGTTATAGATGTCATGCTATGATGAGATCCTAGGCGGCTTGAATGGAAGTATGATGTATGATATGATGAATGCTAGTTTGACATGTTTATGAGGCCATGATGTGTGATATGATGAATTGACACCAGCATGACATGTATTTGATACCATGATGTTATGATACGATGATATGATGCTAACATGCCATGATGTTACGATGATATGATGAAATGATGCTAGCATAAACTGTTGTGAGTAATCCTATGTTATTTGATAAGGTTACGATGTAATGATGAATGATGATATAGTGCTAGTATATCATGTTATGATAAATGAATGTTGCTCCCGTATTTGCTACGGGGTAAGTATGATGTTGCTCCCATATTTCATATGGGGTAAGTATGGTTGCTCCCGTACTTGTTACAGGGTAAGTCTGACGTTGCTCCCATATTCGTATGGGGTAAGTATGATATTGCTCCCATATACGTATGGGGTAAGTATGATTGCTCCCATATTTGTATGGGGTAAGTATGATGTTGCTCCCATATTCGTATGGGGTAAGCATGGTTTCTATCATATTTGTTACGAGGTAAGTATGTTGTTGCTCCCATATTCGTATAGGGTAAGTATGGTTGCTCCCGTACTTGGTACGGGGTAAGTATGGTTGGTCCCGTACTTGTTACGGGGTAAGTATGATGTTGCTCCAGTACTTGTTACTGGGTAAGTATGGATCTGCAGAACGCTTAGGCGAGTGAGATCAAAGGTTATGAAGCCTTGTGCCAGCTTAATCCTACTGTTATGCCCAGTACCAGTGGTTGTATGATGATGATGATTATGATGTCTATGTGTTATGGTTTGTATGGACGAAATGATGTTTTATGATGTTCATTCATTAAATATTTATGATGTTTTACAAAAACTAGAACTAACCAGCGTAAGCTGACATTTTAGCATGTATGTCAGGTTAAAGCTAAGGTAAGAAGAAACGTGGAGCTTGGGCATCAAGATAGAGAATCTGGTGATGTTGGCAATCGTTTATGTTTTAATTCAGACATTATTTAATTTTTGACAAACTATGTTTTAAATTCCGCTGCTATTCATGAATGTTTTTAGTTTAAGAGCTATGTGTTATGATGAAAACCAACCTCTAGGAGGCACTCGGGATCTGGGCTTCACAAGTTGGTATCAGAGCCATAGTTTGAGAGATCTTGGCATCCAAAATGCCAAGTCTTAAACTGAGACTCGGAATAAATGATGTGGATTGCCAACCACGGATGTTCGGATGCCACGAACCGAATGTTATGAATGAGCTAAGAAATAGATGTAAGGTTAGGAAGGTAGGAAGTGTCATGCACATTGAGGAGATGGGATGGGAAGCGTTTAGATCCTATGAGTTGGGTAAATGGTTAATAACACATGATCAACTTCATTAATGATTTACAACACTTATTTTGTGTTAAAGTGATTCCTGTACTGACTCGTCAATTGTTGCATCCTGTAGATAGTTAAGATGGCTGGCCAAAAAGGAAGACCACGAAAACTAGTACGAGCTCCTGAGGGGCCACATGTCGAGACAGAGAAACCTATCAACAAAGAAGAAAACGAGCACAATGAGCCACCGGAAAATGAAGAAGAGTTCACGCTAGAGCCTATCTTGGTAAAGGCTATTTCTGATGAAGTCTACAGAATCATGGATGAGAAAATGCCGGCAATGATTGCTAAGGCATTAAAGGATGCGCTAAAGGAAAAGCCAGAAGGAACAAAAGAAAGCACCAAAGATGACGAGGACATCGTGATCCTTGAGACAAAGAGCAGTGACTTCGACCGAAGTATGATGAAAGGCTGTGACTACAAGGCCTTCAAAGGATGTAATCCACCATCCTTTGATGGTAAGAAAGATGTTGTCGCTACCTGCCACTGGATCTCTGCGATGAAGGCTGTTATCTCCATCAGTGAGTGCTGAATTGATCAAGCTATCAAGTTTGCAGCTCACTCCTTTGTCGAGGAGCACTTCACTAGTGGAACACCATCAAGCAGTCCAAGTCTGCAGCTGATATGGAGAAGATGATTTGGGAAGATCTGAAGGAGCTGGTCACCAAACAGTTCTTTCCCAAGAACGAGCTGGATAAAGTGGAACGAGAGTTTCTGGTTCTGAAAGCTGGGAGCATGAATCATCGATAGTATACATCCAAGTTCAATGAAATGGCAAGACTAGTTCCTCACTTGATTGGTTATGAGGTTCGCATGGTGAAACTGTATATGGAGGGTTTGCCTCCATAGGTGTGGATTCATGTAAAAAAAATGCTCCCAAGACCTTCAACTCCACTGTTGAACTTAGTGGGATAGTTTGGGATGATGTTATGTCTGCTGAACCAGTCAAAGAAGAAGCAAAGATGAAAGTGTCCTTCGGGACTAAGAGGGGTCGAACAGACTAACAAAAGTTTTCAAGCAATAAGGTGAAGCGAGAGGAGATGAGCCAATGCAACAAGTGTGGAAAAAGCCACACAATACAGTGCCTGGTGGGCACTAATTTATGTTTCAGGTGCGAAAAGACGTGGCACTTTTCTAGCAGTTGCCCGAATGCTGCTCATGCTTCAACTGCAATGGGCTACGACATCTGTCGAAGGATTGCAAACAACCAAGGGCCGATTCTTCGAGCACTGGCATGAAAGAGGAGAAAGGGAAAGAGAAGCAGAAAGCTAAAGCCCGAGCCTTCACAATGACAAAGGATGATGCGATCGAGGACCCTCATGTGGTCACAGGTACCTTTTCTATCAACAATATTCCTGCTTCTATATTGTTTGATTCTGGTGCCAGTATGAGTTTTGTATCTTCTACTTTCTGTGATGGGTTATCTGGGAAGGTTACGAAGACAGATCTGGTATTTGATGTGGATACGGCCATTGGTAAGATGACCAGGGTGACTGAGGCTATAGATGATTGTTATGTTAAGATAGAAGGTCATAAGTTCCCAGTACGATTGTTTCTTATAACCTTGGGAGGGTTCGATATAGTCTTGGGAATGGATTAGTTACCCAAATATGAGGCTAACATCATATGTCGACGAAAGATGATATGTTTACATACGATGGATAGGAGCTCGGTAACGGTTTATGGTGATAAAGCGATGTATGCGCCGAAGATCATTTTGATGATCAAGGCTGATGATATGATGAGGCGAGGGTGTGGAGCCTACTTGGCCTATGTCATTGTGGAACGTATGGATACGAAGACGATTGATGATGTGCCCGGGGTGTGCAACTTCCTTGATGTATTCCCTGAGGAATTTCCTGGATTACCTCCAGAACGGGAAATTGAGTTCCAAATCGACTTAGTGCCAGGGGCCCAACCTGTTGCCAAAACACCTTATCCTTTGGCTTCTACTGAAATGAAGGAAATGATGAGCCAGCTACAAGAACTCCTTGATAAAGGTTTTATACGACCGAGTGTCTCTCCGTGGGGAGCACCGGTGCTGTTTCTTAAGAAGAAAGATGGAAGCATGTGAATGTGTATTGACTACCGGGAACTGAATAAGTTGACTGTAAAGAACAGGTATCCTCTACCTAGGATTGACGAATTGTTCAATCAATTGCAAGGTGCAAGCTGGTTCTCAAAGATAGATCTCCGATCCGGTTACCATCAGTTGAAAGTTCGAGAGCAGGATATTCCAAAGACTGCTTCCCGTACACGTTATGGACACTACGAGTTTCTCGTTATGTTGTTTGGATTGATGAATGCTCCTGAAACATTTAAGGATTTAATGAATAGAGTATGTCGACGATGTTGGACCGATCGGTGATAGTGTTTATGGATGATATTTTGATTTACTCAAAGAACGAGGGAGACCATGCTTGTCACATACGAGAGATATTGGAGATCCTGAGGAAAGAGAAACTTTATGCTAAGTTCTCTAAATGCGTCTTCTGGTTACGAGAAGTACAGTTCTTGGGTCACGTGGTGAACCCAGACGGCATTCTGGTAGATCCAGCTAAAGTTGAAACGGTTATGAAATGGAGCCCTCCGAAGTCACCTACGGAAGTACGCAGTTTTCTTGGTTTGGCCGGTTATTATCGGAGATTTATTCAAGACTTCTCCAAGATAGAGATGCCGCTGACGAAGCTCACGAAGAAAGATGTAAAGTACGAATGGGGCCCGAACAAAGAACAAGCATTTTCAGTGCTAAAGGAGAAATTTACCCAAGATCCTGTTTTAGCACAGCTAGATGGAAATGATGATTTTGTTGTGTATGCTGATGCATCAAGACAAGGGTTGGGATGTGTACTGATGCAAAGGGGAAGGGTGATAGCTTATGCTTCGTGCCAGCTAAAGATTCATGAAGCTAGGTACCCAACCCACTATCTTGAATTCACTGAAGTGGTGTTTGCAATGAAAATATGGAGGCACTATCTGTATGGGGTAAAGAGTACCATCTATACCGACCATAAGAGCTTGAAGTACTTCTTCGAGCAGAAGGATTTGAACATGAGGCAGAGACGATGGCTTGAGATGCTAAAGAATTACGACTTTGATATTTTATATCACCCAGGGAAGCCCAATGTGGGGGCAGATGCTTTAAGTCACAAGACCGATGTGACAACCGGCACCCGAGCAACCATGAGTCGGGAATCCAAGGGTGTACACAATCACAGTGTAAGGAAAAGGGTTACGAGAGAAAAGACTAACATAATAAACGACAATAAAAATACACGGGTTTTCCTAAAACAGTTAGGAAAATCCACTTAATCACATGAACATGAATCAGAAGAAAAGAAAACAACCCGTGAGGGAAAACAATGAACAAAACCTCAATGGATATCATCTGGAGTATCGATCCAACGAGATGTCGACATGAATGACGATCCATGTGGATATGTTGTTAGATTTGGATACCTTAAATGAAATCCTTACAGTATCGAACGTTGTCAGCAGTTAAATACAACGCGGCGTTTGTATGGGTGGCGATTCATACAGATGTCGGCGTGACTCTTTAACGTTGAAGTAAAATAGTAACAATTTTAAATAAAACCCACCAAAACATTTTAATAAACAATCAAAATTTTAAAACACACAACCATTCGTACGAATGGGCTTCCATTCGTACGAACCGGTCTAATTCGTGAAGCTTTATAGCCACATTTCGTTCGCACGAATGGGAGCCATTCGTACGAACGGCTGATTCGTCCGACAACACAGTTATAAAAGCAACACTTACGTTTTTCAAGCCCATTTTTCACCCAACACTCCCAAACGAACCCCTCTTTCGCCCCTTCCGATTTTTCGGCAATTTCCACACGAAATCGGACCATTCCACCGTCCAAATCGTGCGTATTTCAACCCTAACACATCCATTTCAAGATTTCATCCCTTTTCATCTCATTTTGGTCAAATACGAACTCCACGGTAAGTGTTAGCACCGATTCTTTGCACCAAAACACTCCAAAACGTTTTACCATCAATTTCGACCATAAAAACACCAAAAACGACCACCGATTTCAAAAATGGCGTTTTTTGTAAACTTGCAGGAGAATGAGCCGTACGAAGGGCTAATTCGTGCAAACAAGAGAAGCCACGTTCGTGAAAAAGAGTCACATGCACGAGCTGCCAGACAAATGAGCCACCGCACGAACGAATTGGGTTCATTCGTGCGGAACAACCATACGAACGAAGGCCCATTCCCACGAACGAATGACAAGAAGGAGAACATGCATTCGCATCATTTCGTTCGTGTGAATGAGGGCCATTCGCACGAACCACTCATTCGCACCAAGAACAGCCTAAAACGGCTAAGTGTTGAAAGTTCTATCCTACACAGTTTTTATCGATGGAACCGTTCCTTAGACCCGATCTTAAATCTAATCAAAGTAAAACCAATGAAAATGCATTTTCCAAAATCACATCAAGAAACAAAGAACATAATTACCCAACACCTAGCTAACTAATATTTAGTATAGGATTCAAATCTAGAGAACATACAGGGTGAGGGCATCGACTACCCAAGACCTCAAGTGAGTTCACATACCCCTTGTTTTCAATTTTCTTCCTTCCAAATCATTTGGGGATAAGAACATGAAACCTCTTATTCGAATGATCAACGAATAAGACTTATTTTCAAATGATTTCAATAAAAGGATCAACCCTCAACCACTTATACGAATGTTATACGTATAAGTGTCTTTTAAATTACTTTTACAAGGCGTTTGTCGTTCCATTTAACTTTTCATCAAACAAAAACAACAAACCAGTTTCGAGGACTCAAAACACAAATCATCAAGGAGATGTCCGTTGACCACAACAGTTCGAGGGTTTGTCCCCAACCAAGAGGTGAACGGACACAAGTCATGGAATTGTGTAGTGCACAATCGAATACCATCATTTTCATGGGAATCCCCCATCAAACAAACATCATATTTTCATGGTATCTGTCTAGGGTAATTCACTAGGACATGCTTCCACACATCAACACATCGAGAATTCACTGAGGAATTCTTGAACAACACACATCAGAGGCATTTACCATTAGTTGATGCGGGTAAATCGACGGTAACGTAGATGGTACCATAGGTTTAACAAACCTCCAGCGCTGAGGCTGCTACGTTACACGTAGCACACATACAACAACTCAGATTAGTTCCAGGGGAACTAATCACACAAACATCTCAGTTAGGGTTGGTAAATGATCACAAGGGTGATATTACAGACATGCCACACAACACAAACAAGAGTTTTCAAATCAAAAAAATGCTCAAGACCTGGTCTTGAACGAGTTTCAAATGAGCACACAGTAAACAATGTTTTACTAGAAGAAGGGAGCGTCACTTGTGTGATTTTCTAAACAAACAAAACATGTCTCCTATACCAGGAGACAGAGCATACGCTTCTTTCTCACCATTTCATTTTACAATCATATGTCGTGTCGAGTAGAGTGAAGATACACAAGTGACAAGGTCCGATTTCCGTTAAGGACACCCTCGTGGATCATCGAAGGGGTGGTGGGCTGGAGGCTGGGCTGGCAGTAAGCTTGACCCTACATATGCCCTATACATAAACTACCTTCGATGGCTTGGGATGGTGCCAGTAATGATGGTTAGACCGACGCACTTGTGTAGTTCATTCGTGTTTCCAACACCATTAACACATCATATTTCAAATCGATGTGAATGGAAAGACTTTTACTAAACCTTTTACAAAACCTAATATTTTCTAAACAAATGTGACTCACCAACCTAGTGTTGACAAATTTTACATGTTCTCAGGTGAAGAACATGTGAAAGCAGGATGACTTTAGAGAGAGAAAGATAGGATCCCTTGGAGGAACCTACAACTCCTGCATGGAATCTCTCCGGTTTGCCCGGATACAAGATTCAAGACTAGCGTCTGTGCAAGCAACCCTGTGGGACATCTGGTCCTCTTTCCAGATGTCCAACTAAAGCTGTAATAGAATTAAATTATGAAACCGTTGTAATTTAATTTTATTCATTTATTGTATTGTAGTATTTCTCATATTATTATGTTCAATGTAACAGTCTAATCACTCCGATTACAATCACGCTTCGGGACTATTCCGCCCGACGGGTCTCCAATCCGGCCCGGGGTGTGACAGATAGGTATTAGAGCCATGGTTATAGAGAATTAGGTCATTTACTTAAACGGTTTGGCCTAGACTATAACCTAGGGACCTCATGTAGAGAAATCAGGATAGGAACAATTGCATATATTACTTGTGTTTAAGCACAGGTACTAATCGTTTCCACTTCGGGGGATAATTAGAATGGCTCCAAATGAACAACCCCGCGCCATCCTGGTCACCACTGCCCTAGCTACTCTCATCGCGGAGCAACTCATCGCTTCCATCGCCGACATTGTGGATCAACTCAATCGCGGACCTCGATACCCAGAAGACACCCCCATCGTGCCGAAGACTGAAGCTGAATCCGCTACAAGGGAATCGACAGGCGAATCCAGCTGCCCTCTCCCCAAGAGGTGAAGAGCCGACAACCCTGATCAAGCGGGTCCCAGTCACCATGGCGAACCTCGCAGATCCTACACTGGAACATTTCCCCTTTGCACCAATTGTCAGTATCACCACCCTGACAGCAGAAGGTGCCAGCTGTGCCCAAATTGTGGGAAGCCGGGCCATTGGGCCCACCACTGCAACTCAACAGTGGGCCCAGTTCTTAAGCGGTACGCAAGCACCTCTCCTAAGTGTTCCCGCTGCAAACACCATCACGTCGCGAGCCAACCGTGCAAACAATGCACGACATGCGGGATGATGGACCACGAAACCCAGAACTGCCGGACTCCAACAACTCAACGTCCAGGCAGTGTGACCACAACCCACCTTCCACCAAGCAACGTTAAGCGTTGTTACATATGTGGTGAACCGGGTCACGTAGCTAAGAAGTGTCCCAAGAGAGTGTGAATCACCACAGATGACTACAGCAAGTCGTTGACCGCGCCCATGCGCCCGAGACACCGCCAACGCAACACCAACACATGTATCTTCCTCTATATCATTCATAGACATAGGGTGCATAATTTAAATATATGCATTACCTTGTGTTCACCCATCTTAAATCATTTAACAGCCCGAAACCCCAAAGGATTGACGAGCGAGACACACCTTAATGTTTTGGCTAGGACTATAGGAACGAGTCTAAGGACAACCTCAGTCACCACTAGCTAATGAGGGACACAAGGAGAAAGAGGACGACACCTCACTACAGCGAGACTCCGTAAAAGTGCTTTTCGGGACATCTTGAGTAATGTCAAGCCGCTGCGACTCCAAAGCTCGACCCTGGCCATTTGGCAACTGCAAGGAAACCAGTACTCCTAAGAGAGTAGGAGTTATGTCAGAAATCAAGAGAACTCATGCGATCCCGATATCCCTTCAATTGAGCTTTCTAACCCTGAAAGCTACAGGTTCTGTTCGACTGAGCCAATGAAGCTGAAGTCGACAAATGTTGAGCAAGATAACACAGACGAAGAAAACGACAAGAGAAATGTTCCCAAATAGGGCTGTCAAACTGGTTAAATAAGAGACTTTTAACCACTTCATTCTAATCTTGAATTGACATTTCCTGCAACCTCAAGGGTCATTCAGTGCCGAATCCCATCGCATGGTGTACGACCTGGCCATAATTTTGGGATTTGAAGGAGTAGTGGAACATAGACCGCCTACAGCCATGATCAATTCTCTACCACAATGCTCCGTGACATACGACTTGGTCATAAATCGAAGGATTTGTGGGGAGGCCAACTACAAGCGGCCGACACTGGTGAGGAGAGATAGAAATTACCTCACTCCAAAACATAAGGACTTTAGTCCTTTTGAGGAGGTAGTGCTAACGTTACAGTGTGTCAAGGAAAAATGAATAGGCCTTACACGCCTAAATTGTGATGTTATTGTGGAGGCGGAAGTTGCACACCATCAGCAGATTGAAAACAAGGCATCCACTGCCATTTTCTTGTGAATCATCATTCCTGAAATGGCAGAGTAGTTGCGGTCTGCTCCCATCTCCCAGACCAACACGAATAGAATGGAGCTGAAACTCAACAGTGAGGGCTTACATGTTGTGAGAACAACTCAAAACTTTCTTCCAAACAAGGGAGGTGAAGTGCCCACTGGCAAAGGCATTCCCCGGAACATGAGATTTCAGAAGGAACACACTCAAGGTATGCAATGTCAATAACTGCACGGGATGGTGAAGAAGTCGATCCTAAGGATGGATGTGAAGAGACGATCATTCACTGTCTCAGTTCAACACATTAAGATCGCGGACGGCCAAGGAACAAACAAGAATGTCAAGAAATCATATTCTTCACCTCCCAAATGAGTATCACTTTAACAGCCCTACATCAGGAAGCATCTTCTATATGCGGTGTCCAACCGAGAAGAGGAATTTCTCCATTACCTTGATGCGATTGGAAGAGAAGCAATCCAGTATGGTTCCGAGAGAACTATGCTGTCAGATTGTACAATGCCACAACTGACCTATCTGTACCCGAACACCGGGTAACAGGCGCGAGAGGTCAATCACCAATAGGCAGAATTTCCAAAACCCAATCGAGAATGATCCATGATTTGTTCTACCCGAACAAATTACAAAGCCAAAGCCTTAGAGCAGCCACAACTACAAGGTGAGAGGACATCCATACAACTCCAGGAGCAAACCGTGAACTTGGGGATTTGAAGGAAGAAACTATATGTAACCACATCTGGAACAATGCAAGAAAACCGTACAAAGGATACGGTTCAACACATTGCATTGTCAACAGTGAGTACCGTGAGGAAGTAGACGTTCTAGGAAACGTAAAGTGGAAACACTGGTTCAATAAAAAGTCTAAACAGATTAAACTAACTCACTAAGCAAACCTCGAAACCTATGCGGACCAAGTTCATGAGCCTAACCCAACTAGGAAGCATCAAGAATAACCGATCCAGTTTATACATCTGCTTCAATCAAACCACAGCCATCAACTCGATCAACAAAGGACATAGAGACACAAATGGTATCGTAACATCATTTGTGTATAAATCGTCTGTGGAAAACCGTGTTGACCACAGTACCCCATCGTGAACTATAAGACTTCAAGTGGACATTCAGTACATCTTTGCCGAACCACAAACCGACACTACGGTCGGCAATTCCTAGGACTCGAGAGAAGTACACACAAGTGGATATAAGACAGTGACAACATTTTTTCCCATGTACGCCTCAGTACAACAGGGAGAACATGGAAACTCAAAGTCATAACCGGTTGTCTCCCAGAACATTCAAAAGAAAAATGAGGGCCCGATAACACATATTCAAATTTCGGGACGAAATTCCTTCAATAAGGGGAGACTGTGACAACCGACACCCGAACAACCTGTGAGGGAAAACAATGAACAAAACCTCAATGGATAACATTTGGAGTGTCGATCCAACGAGATGTCGACATGGGTGATGATCCATGTGGATATGTTGTTAGATTTGGATACCCTAAATGAAATCCTTACAGTATCGAACGATGTCAGCAGCTAAATCCAACGCGGTGTTTGTATGGCTGACGATTCATACAGATGTCGGCGTGACTCTTTAACGTTGACGTAAAATAATAAACATTTTAAATAAAACCCACCAAACCGTTTTAATAAACATTCAAAATTTTAAAACACACAAGCATTCGTACGAATGGGCTTCCATTCGTACGAACCGGTCTAATTCGTGAAGCTTTATAGCCACAGTTCGTTCTCACAAATGGGAGCCATTCGTACGAACGGCTGATTCGTGCGACAGCAAAGCTATAAAAGCAACACTTACGTTTTCAAACCCATTTTTCACCCAACTCTCCTAAACGAACCCCTCTGTCGCCCCTTCCGATTTTTCGGCCATTTCCACACGAAATAGGACCATTCCACCGTCCAAATCGTGTGTATTTCAACCCCAACACATCCATTTTAAGATTTCAACCCTTTTCATCTCATTTCGGTTAAATACAAACTCCACAGTAAGTATTAGCACCGATTCTTTCCACCAAAACACTGCAAAACGTTTTCCATCAATTTCGACCATAAAAACACCAAAAACGACCGCCGATTTCAAAAATGGCGTTCTTGGTAAACTTGCAGGCGTATGAGTCGTGCGAAGGGCTCATTCGTGCGAACGAGAAGCCTCGCTCGTGAAGAAGAGTCACACGAACGAGCTGCCAGACAAACGAGCCACCGAACGAACGAATTGGGTTCATTCGTGCGGAACAAACATACGAACGAAGGCCCATTCGCACGAACGAATGACAAGAAGGTGAACACGCATTCACATCACTTCGTTCGTGTGAATGAGGGCCATTCACAAGAACCACTCATTCGTACCAAGAACAACCTAAAACAGCTAAGTGTTGAAAGTTCTATCCTACACAGTTTGTATCGATGGAACCGAGCCTTAGACCCAATCTTAAATCTAATCAAACTAAAACCAATGAAAACACATTTTCCAAAATCACATCAAGAAACAAAGCACATTATCACCCAAGACCTAGCTAACAAATATTTAAAACAGGATTCAAATCTAGAGAACATACCTGGTGAGTGCATCGACGTCCCAAGACCTTAGGTGAGTTCACATAACCCTTGTTTTCAATTTTCTTCCTTCCAAATCATTTAGGGATAAGAACATGAAACCTCTTACTCGAATGATCAATGAATAAGAGTTATTTGCAAATGATTTCAATAAAAGGATCAACCCTCAACCACTTATACGAATGTTATACGTATAAGTGTCTTTTCAATTACTTTTACCGGGCGTTCGTCGCTCCATTTAACTTTTCATCAAACAACAGCAACAAACCGGTTTCGAGGGTTCAAAACACAAATCATCGAGGAGATGTCCGTTGACCACAACAGTTGGAGGCTTTGTGCCCAACCAAGAGGTGAACGGACACAAGTCGTGGAATTGTGTAGTGCACAATCGAATACCATCATTTTCATGGGAATCCCCCATCAAAAAAACAACATATTTTCATGGTATCTGTCTAGGGTAATTCACTAGGACATGCGTCCACACAACAACACATCGGGAATTCGCTGAGGAATTCTCGAACAACACACATCAGAGTCATTTACCATTAGTTGACGCGGGTCAACCGATGGTAACGTAGATGGTACCATAGCTTTAACAAACCTCCAGCGCTGAGGCTGGTACATTACACGTAGCACACATACAACAACAACTCAGATTAGTTCCAGGGGAACTAATCACACAAACATCTTAGTTAGGACTGGTAAATGATCATAAGGATGATATTACAGACAAGCCTCACAACTCAAGTGAAGAATATGTGAAAGCAGGATGACTTAACAGAGGGAAAGATAGGATCCCTTAGAGGAACCTACAACTCCTGCATGGAATCTCTCCGGTTAGCCCGGATACAAGATTCAAGACTTGCGTCTACGCAAGCAACCCTGTGGGACATCTGGTCCTCTTTCCAGATGTCCAAGTAAAGCTATAATATAATTAAATTATGAAACATTTGTAATTTAATTTTATTCATTTATTGTATTGGAGTATTTCTCATATTATCATGTGCAATGTAACAGTCTGATCACTCCGATTACAATCATGCTTCAGGACTATTCCGCCCGACGGGTCTCCGGTCCGTCCCGCCGGCCCGGGGTGTGACAACCGAGCATCCTGTCATACGAGTAAAATCGTATACTTTGGTGATAACGCCATACCTTCTAAACGAGCTCAAGCAGGCGCAACAGGAAGGATTGAAAGAAAAGAATGTGGGTTTTGAATGTGTCTTCGGACAAGTCAAGAACTTGGAAGACAATGATCACGGTGTGAAAGTACGATTCGGTCGAATGTGGGTGCCCAGAAATGGTAACATTCGATAGAGGATTTTAGATGAAGCCCACAAATCACGTTATTCTGTGCATCTCGGTGCAACAAAGATGTATCAAGACCTACAAAAGGATTATTGGTGGCCGGGTATGAAGTTTAATGTGATGCAGTACGTGAACAAGTGCCTTACTTGTGTGTAAGGTAAGGCTGAACATCTGAAGCCCTACGGATACGTGTAACCTCTTGAGGTACCGGAATGGAAATGGGAACACATCACCATGGATTTCATCACCAACCTACTGAGAACAGCTAAACGACATGATACCATACGTGATTGTGGACCGACTAACGAAGAGTGCACACTTCCTTCCTATCAGGGAAACGTATACATCCGAAAGGTTGTCTGATTTGTTCGTGAAAGAGATTGTGACTCGACATGGAATTCATGTCTCCATTGTGCCAGATCGGGATACAAGGTTTACTTCCAGATTCTGGAAGTAGTTTCACGATGCTATGGGAACAAGACTGAACATCAGTACCGCCTATCACCCCCAGACGGATGGACAGTCTGAAAGGACTATTCAAGCGTTGGAGGATATGCTTAGGGCGTGCATTATCAATTTTGTAGGAAGCTGGGATGACCACTTGCCATTGATGGAGTTTTCGTATAATAACAGCTACCACTCTAGTATCAGAATGCCTCCATATGAGGCGTTGTACGGAAGACGATGTAGGACCCCGGTATGTTGGGGTGAGGTTGGACAGAAAGAGATGGGAAACAAGGCTGCTGTGATTGATATGGCAGAAAGGCTATTTGTGATAAAATCACGTATGAAAGCTGCACAAGATCGTCAAAAGTCCTACGCCGACAAGCGCCGAAGACCGATCAAGTTCAATGTTGGCTATTGAGTGTTGCTGAAAGTATCACCATGGAAGGGAATCATTCGATTCAGAAAGCAAGGAAAGTTGAGTCCGAGGTACATAGGGCCGTTTCGGGTAGAGGCAAGGGTAGGGAAGGTCGGGTACCGACTAGACCTACCGGATGAGCTGAATGGGATTCATCCTACCTTCCACATGTCACACCTGAGGAAGTGTTTGGCAGACGAGCAAGAACATGTTCCTTTGGATGACATCGAGGTAGATGACACACTGAACTATATTGAAGAACCAGTCGCAATTTTGGATACGAAGGAAAAGCAGCTGCAGAACGAAACGGTTCGTCAAGTTAGAGTTCAGTGGAAACATCAAAAGGGCTCAGACGCTACATGGGAAATGGAAGAGGAAATGAGGAGGTTGTATCCTCATTTGTTTGATGTGTAACAGGGCAGGTTTCGGGACGAAAACTATTGAAAGGAAGGGAGACATGTAACATCCCAAAATTTTCTAATACAAGTTTTTGAACTTACGACTGGGTAACGGATAATTAACTTGTCGGAAAATAAACGGAAATACCCTAAGTAAAGTTCACGAAATTAGGTGTACTCGAAATACATTTCGAGTACCTAAGTTCTCGAAATTTAGACCCAATTTCGAGTACACGGTTCGTGAACCTTGCCTATATATATGAGTGCCTTGGGAAACATTCACACATTTGGCTGGGAACACAGTTTCTCTCAAGTACTCGAATTTTAGTTCGAGAACCTCAAAAATCGGCTGTAAATCGCTCAAGGAGAAGAAGGAACACAAGAGAAACTACCAGTGGGATCATCTAACGACAAGTAAGTGTTTCATGCGTAAAAGTTAGGATTTTTATATGAAAGTGAACTTAAGCATAAAGCTCACACCTTTATGCATAAAGTTCGAGACTTGCGGTTCCAATGTGTTGGTAATACCCTAAGGAACCTTGAACTAGCTCCCAAAAGCCTAGGACGGATTTCTAATATGTTTATGCAGAAAAGACGCGTACTCAAAGATATACACGAAGGGGTGTACTCGAAACCATGCTTGGTTCGAGTATAGAAGTTTCGAGTACACTAGTTTCGATTACACTAGTTTCGATTACACGAGTTTCGAGTACACTAACTTCGAGTACTCATGTGTTCGCGTAGTCCATAAGTTCGGGTACTCGAGTATTTCGTTGACCTTATAGATTTCGTTTATGTGGGCACTTAGCGAACTTCAGCTGCTTCGAATACTTAGCTAAGTTTCGAGTACTTGAAGTTATGATGGGGAACTAGTAGCTATGAGGACTTAGAATAAATTCTAAGTTTAAGAATGGAATGTGATGAGACAATGTACTGATGTAGGTTCCTAAGTCTTAGTTAAGGAGTTTGGCTAAGAAGACAAGGAGCTACTATCAGGTGAGTTCTAGATGCCCTATTTCAATTTCTTATGTGTACTTACGTTTTTTGCTGACATACATGTTGTTAATATGTTTATGATGCTATGTGACTATGCCATAATGATGGTTACATGTTAATGATTTATGATGACTTACGCATGAAAGTATGCTCAGTATGATGAATGCATGTTAGTAAGTTATGAGGATGAACTATATGATAACATGCTATGGTGATAGTTATAGATGTCATGCTATGATGAGATCCTAGGCAGCAAGAATGGAAGTATGATGTATGATATGATGAATGCTAGTTTGACATGTTTATGAGGCCATGATGTGTGATATGATGAATTGACACCAGCATGACATGTATTTGATACCATGATGTTATGATACGATGTATGATGCTAACATGCCATGATGTTACAATGATATGATAAAATGATGCTAGCATAAACTGTTATGAGTAATCCTATGTTATTAGCATAAGGTTGCGATGTTATGATGAATGATGATATAGTGCTAGTATATCATGATATGATGAATGAATGTTGTTCCCGTATTTGCTACGGGGTAAGTATGACGTTCCTCCCATATTCGTATGGGGTAAGTGTGGTTGATCCCGTACTTGTTACGGGGTAAGTATGACGTTGCTCCCATATTCGTATGGGGTAAGTGTGATGTTGCTCCCATATTCGTATGGGGTAAGCATGGTTACTCCCTGTCACACCCCCAAATTCCCAAGTGTGGAGTCAGACCGCGCGGGTGTGACGTGGCCAGGATCACAGCTCATGGTTATATAGAACGACTCTCTATATGAGTTACACAAACATACAGTTTTGTAAAATAACACACGTTTCAATAATACGCAGCGGAAAATATTTAAGATAGCATAACTAAATAAAGTTGCAGCGAAAAAGTTAAAGTACACAGCGGAAATGTAGATTGTATCAAATAGTACAAAATGATAATCGTTTTAGAATCTAGCAAATCAAGCTTAGGATTAAAGTCTATATGCAAGCCAGACTCCATAGTGCATCCTCGTGTGCGTCCTAGCTTGAAATCAATTAGATACCTGAGAATACATGCGAAAAAGTATCAACTATAAAGTTGGTGAGTTCACAGGTTTAGACAGACATAAATCAGTAAACAGACATATACTGGGTACGTTAAGTTGTTTGTGGATCTACGATCCGTGAGTGTGTCAGTTCATCTTACCGAAACTCGACTGTTTCCGTTGCCTCCCCGGGTCATCGCTGAACCCGGTATCAACATCGATATTACACTCGTTGTGACCTCCAGTCAACATTGGTGCCGAGTGGGGTAAGTCAAACCCAGTAGTACTTCGTAATAACGACTCGTTTGTTACACAACTAACGGTAAGGATACGTGAGGGCTTAATGCGATAATAGTTACACTCAAAAATGGTTTTACAACATACCAGTCATATATCTAAAACAGTTGCATTGTATTTACACCCAAAAGTTTAGCAAAAGCAGTTAAAGAGTAAAATTGGGGCCGTAAACTCACCTGAGTCTGATTGAGTGCGTTCTTACGAGAGTGGAGTACCACACCGGCTAGCAGTTACCTATATCACATAGGTGTTATAAGTTTGTGTTCACATTCATGGTGGTCTCACAAGACCGTGTTCGTGTCCAAACAACTCTAAGTTGTTAAGTGGGTCATTTTGACCGTGTTGACCGTGTTTGACCTAACAATCCATTGGTGACGGTTTTAGTTCAAGTGATTGTGTAACGTGCGATATAGTGTCGTGTGAAGTGTGCGTATACCAAAGTCGCACCCGTAAGGTATCTTACTATTTATAGTAAGTTCCTATTTTAGGAAAGTTCCCAATTTAAGCAAGTCATGCAAGAAATCACTTTCCGATTATTCTATTGTGCATAGTTAACCTAAATGAGCATGTTATCACATAACACATGGTCACACTTAGCCGGTTAAGCATGTTTCGTGTTCAAAAGTTGCTAAATATACAAAGTTCACATAACACATTATCCTAGTCATCAATAATTCGTTCTAACATGATCCTAGGACTCTTGACATTATCATGGTAACTCAAACATAATCAATTCAAGATTTATGAGCAAGTCTTATAACCAAAGTTTCCATTAATAGAAACTTGTGACAAATATCCATATTTCAATGATTCTAAGAACTCAAATCATCAAATATCATCATGTTATGATCAACTAATCATGTTAAACATACTACAACATGAATCTCATCATTCCTTAGCTACTTGTAACAAAAAAGTTTCTATTTTTAGAAATAATGGTGTTAATCGCTTATTTTGACAAATCTAATAATCCATATGCATCAACAATTATCATGATAGTTTCCAAACATCATTTTAAACGTAAATCCTAGATCGAAACACATGCATGTGGCCATTTCATCATCCTTTCACATTTTTGTAACAATAAAGTTACTATT
Source organism: Mikania micrantha (assembly GCA_009363875.1). Classification (NCBI taxonomy): domain Eukaryota; kingdom Viridiplantae; phylum Streptophyta; class Magnoliopsida; order Asterales; family Asteraceae; genus Mikania; species Mikania micrantha. The sequence goes on from CM018695.1 coordinate 36,185,423, forward strand.
TTTAGTAACTATCACATTTTGACATTTCTTGACAACAATAACACCACTAGATCTTACAAATCATATCTAACATCATATCTAACAACATTTCAATATCAATATTCATGTAAAACTACATAGATCGTACATGCATGCAGTCTACAATACCCGTTTCATAGCAAAATCATCAAACAATCATTAAATCCCATCAATATCATCATAGATCATTCTAAAATCATCAAATCAGTAAAGATATCATCAAATCACATATTCAAAACTCAAAATTGTGTGATTAAGATGGTGCTAGTGTTGCATGTGGCCATATTGGCTTGCATGTGTGTGTTGTAGTGGTTTTAGGATAGATTGAACATAGATACTACCTCACAAAGCCTTAAATCACCAATGTAGAAATCGAGCAGGCCTGGAGCAGCTCTAGAAGGGGTTGAGGTCGTGAATCACAGCAGCAAATCCATACGTTTTGTTGGTTCTTCGATTTCTTCTTCCAAGCTTGAGCTTCAAATCGTCAATGGACTTCCAAATGAGATTCTTGATGGCTTCTACTGATGAAAATGGTGGTAGAAAGACGGTTCTGGTCGAGATGATAAGTTCCAGTCGAGAGGATTGGGGATAGGAGTGTAGCAGAAATGATTAGTATTGGTTTTATAAAGATTTTGCGTGTTGGACGTCGTCACGTACCGCCGAGACTGGCAAAGTGCCTCTCGGCGTACCGTAATGATTATTATATTCATCTGATTCCCGAAACACGCCGCGTATCGCGAAGCTGGAAGATGATCGGTTGTCGCGTACCACGACGACTTTTGGATAATTCAAATTCTCCTACTTGGGCTTCGCGTACCGCCAAGGCCCAATCAGAAGCCCATAGCGTACCGCGATGGATCCCAGATGGGCCCAATAAGCCCAATTTTGTTGTTTCGAACCGATTTTCGCGTTTTTCATGATTACGATCATCGTTTCTCGGCATATTAGCCCTGTTCTACCGAACTTAGGTTCCCGAGGACCTAAATGTAGTGACAGTGGACTGTTAGTCGTTTAATTCACCAACGTTCGTTATTCAAGACATGTGCGAGCGTTTTGCTATAATTCCTCGAATTATCTGCGTGTTTGGACTATTGTGCCACGTGTCACACTAATTATTAACAATTCTAGTGCCACGTATGAAATAATAATACACATTATTAAAATAAGGTAAATACTGACCTGGAATTTACGAGGTGTCACACTCCCATATTCGTATGGGGTAAGTATGACGTTGCTCCCATATTCGTATGGGGTAAGTATGGTTGCTCCCGTACTTGTTACAGGGTAAGTATGACGTTGCTCCCATATTCGTATGGGGTAAGTATGATGTTGCTCCCATTTTCGTATGGGGTAAGTATGGTTGCTCCCATATTCGTATGGGGTAAGTATGATGTTGCTCCCATATTCGTATGAGGTAAGTATGGTTGCTCCCGTATTTGTTACGATATAAGTATGATTTTGCTCCCATATTCATATGGGGTAAGCATGGTTGCTCCCATATTCGTATGGGGTAAGTATGGTTGCTCGCGTACTTGTTACGGGGTAAGTATGATGTTGCTCCCATATTCATATGGGGTAAGTATGGTTGCTCCCGTACTTGTTACGGGGTAAGTATGATGTTGCTCCCATATTCGTATGGGGTAAGTATGATGTTGCTCTAATACGTGTTACTGGGTAAGTATGGATCTGCAGAACGCTTCGGCGAGTCAAATCAAAGGTTATGGAGACATGTGCCGGCATAAGCCCACTGTTATGCTCAGTACTAGTGGTTGTATCATGATGATGATTATGATGTCTATGTGTTATGGTTTGTATGGACGAAATGATGTTTTACGATGTTCATTCATTAAACGTTTATTATGTTTTACAAAAACTATAACTCACCAGCGTAAGCTGACATTTTAGCATGTATGTCATGTTAAATCTAAGGTAAACGTGGAGCTCGGGCATCAAGATAGAGAATCTAGTGGTGTTGGCAATCGTTTATGTTTTAATCCAGGCATTATTTCATGTTTGACAAACTATGTTTTAAATTCCGCTACTGTTCATGAAAGTTTTTAGTTTAAGAGGTATGTGTTATGATGAAAACCAACCTCTGGGAGGCACACGGGATCATGGCTTCACACTTGGTGTCTACGGAAAGCTTACGAGGTCTACAACAAGGAAGTACGAGGGATTGGAGCTGAAAACATCCAGATTTGAACAGGTTTGAGCAGGAAGATGACGTGTTTTAGGGTTTCTTAAAAACCTGGAAACCATGGGCAAAGAAACCGTCTTTGAACTGATCAAATCTTGTTAAAATGAACCATTATTGGATTCTAAACACTTGGATCAACTGGATCTTGAGTTTAAAAGGTTGGGGAAGGCGTGGTGTTGGCTAGAAACTAATATCGAAGCTGGTGTGTCTGGGCAGATAGAATCGATGGAAGAACAAGCTTGAAGATGTTCTTCCATCGAACTTATTAGTCTCGGCAGGTACTAGGATCGACCAGCCACGCTTCGATCTTGCTAAGTTTGATGGTCGAAGGATGTGGGAACTAATCTGACCATCGATATTAAGAGAACCGAAGAAGATAGTACCGGTGAGATGCATCATGGCCGATACTATAGTATCGATGGGGTTGTTTTGGCTGTTAAAGTCTTTGTGTCCATACTATAGTATCGACACCTAACCAAAATCCTCTCTAACTGTCGATACTAGCAGCCTAACCTCCTCCAAGTGTCCAGAACATAAAATGAGATGAAGTTAACTATAAACGAGTTGGGAATTGATCAATGAAGCAACAAGGGTTCGGGTATGGGTTAGTCTTGGCCGATTCTATGCCTTAGGATTTTTGGATCATATAACCAACCAAGCTTAGTTTATTACATACCTTAACCTAAGTTAACATGATTAAGTGACAGCTAATGAACTTAACAATGAATATTTTATGATTGATACATAGTTATGACCTAGAATACACTATGCATGAATTACATGCATAGTGTAATGGGATTATGCACTTATGTATTATCTAATAAACTTAGACTAAAGTTTACAACTTAGGTTAAAGTAAAGAAATAAACGTATTATGTTAACAAGAAGGTTATGAACTAAGCTTGGGATGGTTACAAGGACAAAGTCATCAACATATGATTAAACAACTAAATCTAATAAACATAGGAATTAAGAACATGAAATGAATACAACCTTACAAATCTTGAATTGTGTTAACACGATTAGGTTTTGTGCACGATTAACATATCAACAACAAGTGACAGCATCGTTCATTGATACTTCAATTCATCATATATTTCAACCATTCAATGTGAGTACGTAGCCCCTCCTTTCCTACTTTTAAAATCTTTTGGGGTGGAACATATGAATACTGTTTTCGAAACTCAATTTCTTAAATGGTTTTCATTATTCAACTACTTGATTGGTTTCCATTATTCAAAACTTATGTTTGGCTATGTTGGTATCATTAATACATTTAAACATTTTAACAATAAACACTGGATACATGGCATTTAGTCATGACTCGTCATGGCACATGACCTAACCCAATTCATTTCGTACAAGTACAAGTACAAGTACAAGTACAAGTGGGTTTTCAATTAAACTATGTAACATGGATGCACAGTTTGTAAACAAGCTTATTGACATAATGAATGCCTAAATTTAGGACTTCGAGGACTGAAATCTCTATTCTTAGATTTAAGACTTAAAGTTCACGCAATTGTACATGTAGGACTCAAAGGTTAGAAGTTATTAACTTAACCTCTAAATTTGAGTTCACGCACTCGTTTAAAATTAGTACTGGGTGATCACAACAAGGGAAAACGGGTTCTACACCAAGGTCAGAGTTAGCTTTAATTAACTTTATAGCCAACGAAGGATTGGTGTAGACTTAGCAATATGAATTAACTGTTGATTAATTTTAACAGTTTGGGTCTTATTGATCGAGTACACTTTCATTGACACAGAGTTGATTTTAATTTAGTTTATTACCATGGGCTGTGTTGGTTATTCGTCTGTCTTTGCCTAACTCCGAACGTAGTTTGGGACTTGGATTTAAGATGACAATAGGATATACTTGATGATAGTTTGTGTTACATTAGCATGTTAGTACAATTACATTTTTATGTATACATTTTATACACAGTGGTTGTTTGTACATGTTTCATTGGTTGTTGAACTCAGGTTTTATACAGGTTGCACTCACAGGTTTTCAATGGATATCTTTTTGAACTTATATTTTCATATTCATAAATTATATGTTTTACAATATATATATAAACCTATGTATCTCACCAACTACTTTTTGTAGTTGACATATTTTCTTCACATGTTTCAGGTGATCAGAGATGGGCATAGAACATGGACAACTAAGGTGACCTAGTCTAAGATAAAACAATATCAAGAAACAAGCTAGAATTCACATGTTTGAGGTCGGTTAGTTGTATTCTTTTGGTAGTTAGTCATGACATGTAAACCTTACATTAATAATATGAAATGTATTAATTCATTGTGGTTTTTCATCGTTAATCTTATGCATTTGAATCAACCGACACCGCGCCGTGGATTCCGCACGCGGCGCAGGGGTGTGACATGAATGAATATTTTACATACTTTTGATGACAATATGTTGTCTCGATAAACGTTTTCTCCTTGTCGGTCGAGTTTATCATAATCTTACAACTTCAATGATTAAGGATTTGATTATAGGAATTTGTACTAATTATCAACTTATACAATAGGATATGCAAGAATTCACATGCACTGCAAATTAAAATCATGTGTGCACCCATAATGGTAATTTTAATTTGCATGATCACCCTAGTTCTTCCCTTTACAAGTAAAAGGATGTCTATGGCTAAGGAATTCAAGAACTAAGTCTTGGTCCATGAGTAATACTAATAGAAGTTATACAAGAGGGATTCATTGAGAAAGTATTGAGTTAGAACATATCCGAAAGACTTTTGTTTGATAGCTGGAAGTATAATCATCTGATTTACGTACATGATACTTCTTGTCTTCTGATGTCACATTAATAAGTGTGTTCATCTCCAAGTCCAACTTATCAGATAGTAGATGGGAACATATTCAATAAAGGTGATGTCGACGGATACCAAAAATGAAAGATGTTTCATCGATTTAACCATAACAGCAGTATTTATCAACAAAGTCAGACTAAAAACTATGTTTCTAATGAATAAGTGTCTATGTAAGTGCTTTCACAAAGTTGAAGTCCCCTATAACTCCTATAGGAAATTATCTATCAAGTAATTTCACACAATGTTCACTTAAGGTACACATAAGCATTCAAATCATATAGCACCGAAGAGTTCAGCACATAAATCCTAGGATGAGCTTAAGTTATAGTCTAGGCCACACTAAGGGAAAACTAATTCTCTATAACCAATGGCTCTGATACCAATCTGTCACACCCCCTTGGCGGTGTCACACCTCAACCAGAGGGCTAGACTAACGATTGTAACAAAACTCAAAGTAGTGGAAGACAAAATAAATATTTAATAAATTAACCAAAGGTTTAGTCTAAGTATCTAATTTGCACAACAATACTAAAAATATAATTTAACTAGTGGTAGATCTTCTATAATTCTTAAGTCCACCCAGGCATCAGCACACTTTATTAATCATTAATTCAAGTTCTTTAATTTTACATCGAGTATTCTTGTTCAAGCAACCAAGCATCCGAGCAGTACTTGTTTCTAATTACCTAAAAGACATGCTAAAATACGTCAACTATAAAGTTGGTGAGATCATGAGTTTTAGTATTTAGAGACAATAATAAATAGTATGTGATAATTCAAATCAATACAGCTAACCGTGTGCCGTACCCAAGCGTTTGCCTCATAAATTGTTAGCCCATGATATGGTCACTATAATCTACTTCCCATCCTAAGACATGTTCGTGTCCTCAGTTTAATGTTTCATGATGAATATATGCCACAATGGTTGACATTAACCTCAGTGGGGTTTCAACCCTATTTTTATAGGGCCACCCTTTCAGGCCTCAGTGCATAGGGATTCCCCAAGTAGTACTACTCATATACCCACCGGCTCACCTCTTGGAGTTAATGGTTGTATATGATGTTTCATGTCTAGGGGAAGCAATTAAATTGAGCGAAAGTTCATTATCACATAATAATAATTTTATAAACAGTTTAGAGGATGCTTTCAGTATCCCAAAACAGTAAAAAGAAAAGGGATCACATGACCTCACCTAGTTGCTCCAATGGTTTCATTTAGTTCTGGTACAAATATGACATTATGCCTCTATGCATGATTGCTATGTTCCAAGAGCTATCGTCAAAGCAAGTTCCTATTTGTAGCAATTTATGTATATATGTGTAAGTTGTAGCATACATAGACTATGATTGTTGGTTGTGGTTGAGCTCTTTGGTTTTAACACGTTTTAGGGTTTATTATCCCAATGTTCCTATATATTAACAACTTAGTGAATTCTTACTATATATTTGTACGCATAAACGTATGTGCAATGTTAGTATTAATTTATGTTTAATATAACTACTAGTATGCTACTTCATATATTACCTAAGATAGTTAGATTTTATTGCGACTGATGGTCTAAAACTTTAAAGTTGGTTCACCCTTGTTTGTGAGCTAGATAGACAATCAGTATCCAAATTGTTTTAGTATATTAGTAGTCATGGTACTTTACTAATAAATTAATAATATAAGTTGATATAATACATAGGGTATTATAATACTATGTATTATAATATGACAAGATAATATAAAATTATGATACCGTATTCACCTAACTTGTTAGTATTAGAGATAATTAACAGGAATTTCATATGTAATAAAATATTAGCAATTAACACTAGTACCTATGATGTTATACGTGTTGGAGTCATTGTTTATACTAACTATTGTAATTGTTTTAAATATTGAATAAAAGCACGTTAAAATATTCATAATTTAATTTCTATGTTTAAATGTAAGTAAACATTCATAGATGAAGCCATCATCAAATGTAGTAAAAATAATAATAATAATAATAATGCTTTTAAAATTAATTAGTCTTAGTATAAAAACTAACAAATTAGTTATTAACGAGAGAATTAGTATAAGATTGATATCTTGTATAAAACCATATCAATATCGAGTCAAACACCTTTGTTAAGTTCCTAATTATTTAACACTAGTATATTACATATAGTGTAGGTATGCACATTCATCATATTAATTCACATCTAATTTAGATATTGTTTGTCTAAAGGTTTATAAATTAATGGTTAATGCGTTGAATTAAAAATATTTATAACTGTATAATTATACATGTGTAGTTATAATTAAACAATTTATTGCAGATTATTCTATAGATGTGTATATGTAGTATGTGTATGTATATTTAATGATTTAATACCTACATGAAATAATATATGTATCATACACATTCATTGAGTTCTCATTTTATAAAATTCTATTTAAAATCTAGTTTCTAAGTTAATTTATACTCAATGTAGCAAGCTTTAAATAAATTCCATAAGTATCCATATTATATATTCAAAAACTTGTAATAGCTAATTTAAACACTTGTTTATCATTTATATATATATAGGTGTTTATGTTAACACAATACAATTTTTTATGTTTTAAATTGAAATTTTTATATGTTGAGATTTAGGGTTTTATAGTCGTTTTTACTTATGAATATCTCTCTGAATATCTAACATAAATCACACACGTTATATGGTAGCAACAAACATTGTATTATTAACCGATTATCACTAACTATATTTTATCCTAGTTAACCCAATAGCTCAACTTATTAAAAATATTTGTTTAAACATATAAACAATATATTTAACGTTAATGGCGCGCGGTTTTACCTTCCCACTTGTTCGTTTCGCGTATTCAAAATCAGCTAGTGTAACCATATGTTTGTTTCTAAATTCGAACATGTTTCTAAACTCGTTTTTTTAAAATAACGAATAAAACGATCACTCGATTTTTGTTGTTGACCATGGCTGACTGGGTTTGACCGGCCCTAATCCTGTTTGACTTTCGTTGACCTAGGTTTGAAACAACTCCTCCTCTCCAACTTTTTCAGCCCCACAACTCACTACCACAATCTCGTCATGGTGGCAGCTTAATCGTCGCCAACACATACCTGTTGAACCCATCGTTATAGCAAGAACAAACCCGACACACATATTAGCACAAAAAGTTTGTGGAATAAACATGCATGAACCGTTCGGGGTTTATTGCAGATTTTCTTCCCTTAGTTTGTCGATTGCATGGCGAGAGACGACCGGACAGCCTTGCACCATCCTTAGGACCACCACCAATTGTGTTTAAAGGAAAAGTTATAGTTGCTACTGTCTTGGACGTTACCCACAGCTGCTATGTTCCTTAATCTCCTTCGTAACCCTAGCCACCGCTTACCTAGCGGTTGTAGAGTGGTCACCATAGTCGCATGTTTAAGGGTCAACGCCATTACAGGGATTAAGAGCTTGAGGGAGAAAGGGAGATCCGGATTATTAAAGCTGTCCGTCATATTGGTTATCGTGGCAGGAGGTCACAAGATGGCCGAACAAATGAGGTATCGGCTCTCTACACAGATCTCTCCCTCATCTCGTGGCTGTAGTCGAACAAAACACACACCCTGGGTGTCTTACGGCTGTAAGAGTGAAGGAGGGGAGGATGAAAAGTCAAGATATCTGGAAACCCCAAAGGGTCGTTATGCAGCCACCGTTGCTCTGCCTTGGCACCACCACCGTTGCTCTCTCTCTCTCACTACGTTGGGTTTTTGTGACAACCGGTACACGGGCTACCAAGAGTCTGAAATCCAAGGTTGTACACAGCCACAATGTACGACATTGTGTTACGAGAGCGACGATAACGATAATAAATAGCAATCAAAGTACACGGATTATTCCTAAAACAGTTAGGAAAATCCATTTAATCACACAAACATGAATCAGAAGAAAGAAAAACACCCTGTGAGGGAAAAACAATGAACAAAACCAAAATAGATAACGTTCGGAGTATCGATCCAACGGGATATTGACATGGGTGACGATCCATGTGGATATGTTGTTAGATTTGAAACACTAAATGATATCCTTATAGTACAAGAAACAATGTCAGCAGTTAAATGCAATTCGACCTTTGTATGGGTGACGATTCATACAGATGCCAGCGTGATTCTTTAACGTTGATATAAAATAAAAACAATTTTAATAAAATCTCACCAAAACAGTTTAATAAACAATCAAAATTTTAAAATACACAACCGTTCGTACGAATGGACCCTCATTCGTACGAATCGGTTTAATTCGGTGAGGCGTTATAGCCACAGTTCGTTCGGCCGAATGGGAGCCATTCGTATGAACGACTCATTTGTGCGACAGCACAGCTACAAAAGCAACACTTCTGTTTTTCAAACAGATTTTTCACCCAACTCTCTCAACCAAACCCCACTCTCGGCCACTCGATTTTTCGACCATTTCCACATGAAATCGGACCATTTCACCGTCCAAATCGTGTGTATTTCAACCTCAACACTTCCATTTCAAGATTTCAACCATTTTCGTCCCATTTCGGTCAAATACAAGCTCCACAGTAAGTATTAGCACCGATCCTTTGCACCAAAACACTCCAAAACATTTTACCATTAATTTCGACCATAAAAACACTAAAAACAACCACCGATTTTAAAAATGACTTTCTTGGTGAATCTGCAGGCAATGAGCCGTACGAAGGGCTCATTCGTGCGAATGAGAAGCCTCGTTCGTTGAAGAAAAATCACACGAACGAGCTGTCGAACGAAGGAGAAATCACACGAATGACGAGGACTCATTCGTATTGGATGACAATACGAATGAGAACATGTTCACACAAATGGAGTACAAGAGGGAGAGTATGCATTCTCATCATTCCATTCGTGTGAATGAAGGCCATTCGCACGAACCAACCATTCGCACCAAGAACAGCCCAATATTGCTAAGTGTTGAAAGTCCTATCTTGCACCATTCGTATTGATAAGACCGAACCTTAGACCAAATTTTAAATCTAATCAAGATAAACGAAATAACAACACATTTTCCAAAATCACATCAAACTATCGCACCCCGAGAATTCCCGTCCCTTCCGGGGCGCGAGCAATAGACTGTCAGGATCGTAGTCTCCGGTCATACAGTTGCGAGACCTATATGTCTGGTTACATACATACGTCCAATAACTTGGATAAATCAGTTTCGTTAAAATCAGAGTTGCGGAAGTAAATGTCAAAGCCTTCAAAGCAGTTTGAATACATAAGTTGCGGAAGCATTCTTAAAAACAGTTTTAAAAATAATATAATTTTATAGTTTGCGGAAGCGTTTAACGTTGTTTAACAATACAACACAAACTAATATGATAAACGTTTAAAAGTCTAAGGCGCTATTTAGATGCATAAGACTCCAGCCTAGCATCCTATCCTTGTGCGCGTGCCATAGCTACCTGAGAAAACATGCGAGTAAAAGGTCAACACAAAGGTTGGCGAGAGCACAGGTTTTATATCATCAATAAACATCAAATGTTTAAGGTAAGAGTTTGCAGGTCTACATTTCATTACAAAGCAATATCCATTGATAGCTAATCAATATGAGTTATACCGTATACGGGTTCGCCACCAAAGCTAACATGCAACTTCCTGCCATATCCATCCAACAAGATATGGCAATGTTGTTTGGTCAATTTTGCATTGTTCCGACTTCCAGTCGGGGTGGCCATACGGCGAACAACAATGGGACTTGTCAGGCCCAAATAGTACTATTCAGAATTACCACGCTATGCGCCACGCGCTATTAACGATTCGAGATGTGTTTGATGAGGACTTATCAGTTTTGTGGATGAGTGCCACACATATGCATAGACATGATATTAGCATGTACAAATGTAACCAAAAAGTATGTATGTTGTTCAAAAACAGTTTGCATGCAATGTTTTCTCCTCGAAAGGTAGAAAAATAGAAAAGGGGGCCGTGAACTCACCTGATAAGCAGTTCCGGTGTGTATGTGTTCACCTCTTGCGAATGCTAGCACCTGCTAGTATGCACCTATAACCATATAGGTGTGAGTATGTGTTTTGTGGTGCGTTGTATCCCGTACAACTCCAAGTGTTGGTGTGCTCAACCGAGTGTGTGTGTCTTGACTTGTGTTGACTCGACGGATCGCTGGTGACACATTTGGTTTGTTAAGTCCGTTTAATGTGTCATAAATACAAATAGGACACCTAAATGCATCCTATGACTCTAGTCATACAACGTTCACTTAAGTGACATGTAAGAATCGCAAAAGTTACCATTTTTGAAAAGTTTCCATTTTAGGAAAGTATAGTTATGAAATCACATTTCATAAAGCTAATACCTTTAATATGATTATAAAAAAACACGTTTAAATACTAAAAATATATCGTTTGTCCATAAATCGCCATTTATGCCATTTTGCCCAAATAAACTTTCCTAAAATAGTAAGTATTCGTTTAAAAACTCGTTTTCACTAATCAAAGTTTCCAAATATGTTAAAAACCGTTTTTAAACATATTCCAATAATCGAAGTTCACCAAAACATATAAAAACATCAAAAGCCCTCTTTTGATTTTCAAAAGTTTCCATATATAGTAAGATGTGATCAAATCATGTTTTTCACCAAAAAAATACCCAAATGTGTTTCTAAACACTTCAATATCCATTTGACAACATCTAGACATGTCTAACATGTCTAACATGTCTAGATCATTACAAATCTACAACATGCATCATAAAAGTTTCCTTTTATGGCAAGTTCTACAAAATCATCATCAAATCAATCAATAACTCATCCAAACTCAAATCCAACATTTCAAAACTCTAAAATCAGTAGATATATACTAAAATCACACAAAATCACCAACAATTTTGTGCTCAATAGCCACATGGAGTTGCATGTGTTCAAACACACTTGCATGTATGTTTTTACATCATGCATGTACAATCTAACCATAGATAAGTATAGGAGACTACCGTAGAAGCTCTTAGGTGACTGATTTCGAGTTAGACAAAGGTTGTGAAGCTCCTAATGTGGCTAGATTCGATCTTCTTGTTGATTGAGACCTTCCCAGGCTTCCTTGATGTTCCTATGGTCTTCAATGACCAAGAAATGGCTTCAATGGTGATTCCAGAGAGTTAGAGGCTTGATTTCAGTAGCTCTAGGTCGAATTTGAGAGAAAAGACTCGGTGGTGTGTTATAGAAACCGAACAAATGAGCTGGGTTTGCTCTTTGTTAGAATCTGTCTGCTGGGACCCGTCACGTACCGCCAAGGCCGATCTTGCATGGCCTCGGCATACCGCCAAGGATTTCGGAGGACAGACTCCTGCTCCGCTTTGCGTGCCGCCAAGCCTTTTGCCAAGGGATCTTGGTGTACCGCGAAGACCTCATTTCATGGTTTTTCGATTTCTTCAATTTGATTTCGCTCGTGATCGATTCCTAACGTTTATCCTAAACATCTAATACATGTTTAGCACATAATCATATAATAACACATAAGTTGTTTGATCACCAACGTTCATGAGACTCGTGTGTGTGTTTCGATAATTCCTCGAATTATCTTTGATAGTTTGCGTTCGTCGCTACGAACCGTTTGCATGCTTGATTAACCATAACAAACATGTATTGCACAATCCAATACTTCCCCAAATTATTGTTTTGCGTTTGTGTTTGTGTTTACCATACTTGGTTTCCAAAACCAATGTGCAATGTACGATTCGATAGTTCCTCGAACTATCATTTCGCAGTTGTTTGTGGTTTGACTCATCTAATTATTCGTAATTAAATGAAATGCAACAAGTATGAATGTGAAATGTAAAGGATGTAAGAGTCGCAATTTACCTGAAATTGCCGAGTGTCACATCATCCCCTTGTTGAAAGAAATTTCGTCCCGAAATTTGGTTGTTGTTATAGCGTTTGAGAACAAAATTTTTCTGGTTGCCACATCATCCCCTTGTTGAAAGGAAATTTCGTCCCGAAATTTATTCGGTGTTGTCGGCATTCGACACTGTCTGTTTGAAAAGGTGGGGATATTTGCGCATCATCTAGTCTTCATGTTCCCACGTGAATTCAAGTCCGCGTTTTGAGTTCCATCGAACTCTGACAATCGGAATCCGACACTATTTGAGTTGTTTGACCTGACGGTCCATGATCTCCATCAATTCTTCCACGAATCGTAGTTGTTCATCCACTTGGATCTCATCCAGTGGAATCACAAGTGTCTCATCGGAAAGGCACTTTTTCAAGTTTGAGACATGAAATACGTTATGAACTTCATCGAGTTCGGCTGGTAGGTTGAGTTGGTATGCCACTGGACCAAGTCCCAAAAGTACTAGGTCCTCTAAATAGCATCCTAGTCCAAAAGCATTACTTCTTAGTTAGACCTGTTCGTCACCTGAGAAGTCATGCAAAAAGATCAGGTCAACACAAGGTTGGTGAGTTCATGTAGTTTTATTTGAAAATGTATTTGAATAAACCTGTTCGAATGACAACCTTAACCTCATTAACAACCACCTATACTATCCGGTCAAATATGCTTATATATAGGGCATACGTTGTGGAACAAGCCCCAGTCGACATCCCACCACATACCGAACCACATAATATATTGTTGTTAATGATAATTAAGCATTTCATTCCATACCTTTGATTCACAACATTTGAATAACCTGAAAATTTGTTAACATTGATTACCCGAAATGACAACCTTAACCTCACTAACAACCACCTATACTATCAGGTCAAATATGCTTATATATAAGGCATACGTAGGGGAACAAGCCCCAGCCGACATACCCCCACATATCGAACCACATAATATACTGTTGTTAATGATAATTAAGCGTTTCATTTCATACATTTGATCACAACGTTTGAGTAACTTGAAAATCTGTTAACTTCATCACCCGATAACTAAGACTGAGTCTTTCCGATAACTAAGACTGAGTGGTTTAAGAATAATATGACTAACCATACACAATAATATAGCATACCTGTGGAGTCATCAGATCCGAGCACACTCCAGGAGCTGGTAAAGCAAAAATCCCTCAGTGACTGCTGGGTCTACTGGAGGCATTCTCCTGGGGCAATCCCTTATGAAATGTCCGAGCATTCCACATGTGTAGCAGTTGTTGTTGTGTTGGGAAGAAGTGGAGGTGCTCGCTTTCCTTTCCTGTTTTTGGTTCGGAATAAACCGGCACGTTTGGATCCAGTGTACGTATCTCCCACAATTCAGACAGTGTCTACAAGGTTTCTCCTTGCCATGATGAAAACCACATCTGGCACATTTAGGAAATGTACCAACATATTGACGGGGAGTAGGGGTTATTGGTGACCTACACTGCTACATCCAGTGGCCCGACTTCCCACAGCGTGTGCATTGCACGCACGGAAATTCAGCTCGATGATAGTAGTGACAAGCTGAACAGAGTGGGATTTTTCCCTCATAGGGAGCATTAAATCATGTAGCTGACTCTGGCAAGATTTGACTGACGGGTATAGCTTCAGTGTAGTTCACAGATCTCTTTTCGCCTTTTTGCAGAGCGATGTTTAGGTTTCTTGCTGGGTTCTCCTTCCACCGGTTCCTTCTTCTTTTCAGAAATTTGCTGAAAGCTCCTAGCAAATTCCTCACTGTTCCTAATCCGAGTGATGATTTCAGAGAGAACCGCCACCAACTGTTCGGTGATCAAGGTTGCTAGTGCAACGGCTGTTGGGTCCGACTCTTGTGGAGGAGGATGAGATGATGATGGTTATCGTCTCGGTGCCATTCTGATCCTATCTAAAGAGTTACTAGTTAGTACTCATGATCAAATGCCAAGAGATATGCAAATAATTTCCTAATTCCTACGTTCTCTACATGAGGGGTCCATAGGTTATAGTCTAGTCCAAACCGTTTAAATAAATGACCTATATTTCTCTATAACCATGGCTCTGATACCAATCTGTCACACCCCGAGCAGGTGGGCCGGATCGTGTGTCCCGTCGGGCGGAAAGGTCCCGGGGCACGATATCAGGAACGATAATCGTGATGATCAGATTGTTTACATTGCACATGATCTATAATGAGAAATTGCTAATTAAAATAGAATTACAAAGTCAAATTACATCAACATAATTTAACAATGTAAGTCTACTATCAACATCATAATTCTTCTATCTTGTATCTACACAAGATATACAAACTAATCTGTAGAATGATGTTCAAAAATATGCAAGTCCCAAAAGTACTAGGTCCTCTAAATAGCATCCTAGTCCAAAAACATTACTTCTTAGTTAGACATGTTTGTCACTTGAGAAGTCATGCAAAAAGATCAAGTCAACACATGGTAGGTGAGTTCATATAGTTTTATTTGAAAATGTATTTGAATGAACCTATTCGAATGACAACCTTAACCTCATTAACAACCACCTATACTATCCGGTCAAATATGCTTATATATAGGGAATACGTAGGGGAACAAGCCCCAGCCGACATCCCACCACATACCGAACCACATAATATATTGTTGTTAATGATAATTAAGCATTTCGTTCCATACCTTTGATTCACAACATTTGAATAACCTGAAAATTTGTTAACATTGATTACCCGAAATGACAACCTTAACCTCACTAACAACCACCTATACTATCCTGTCAAATATGTTTATATATAGGGCATACGTAGGGGAACAAGCCCCAGCCAACATCCCACCACATATCAAACCACATAATATATTGTTGTTAATGATAATTAAGCGTTTCATTTCATACCTTTGATCACAACGTTTGAGTAACTTGAAAATCTGTTAACTTGATCACCCGAAATCACAACCTTAACCTCATCAACAACCACCTATGTTATCCAATTAAGTATGCTTATATATAGGGCATATGTAGGGTCAAGCTTACCGCCAGCCCAGCCACCGTCCCACCACATACCGAACCGCATAACATATTGTTGTTAATGATAATTAAACGTTTCATTCCACACCATCGTCATATTAGAATTTGAGTTCCACAAATTGAAATTCTACCTATTTCATGAGTTCATCATGCATTCAAGATCAACCATAGCATTTGTAGAAACATGATATTAAATGCTTAATTAAATGAATAAATAAACATTTAATACAACTAAGACATGATGATTGGGCCTTATTTGACTCAATCAATTAGTCTTAGTTGTTGGTGGTGTCCAGCTTGTATCGTCTCACACGTGGCCCATATCAGGCTTGACCCAAATGAGTCTACCTGTATGTGTCGGGACTTTCATGATGTGCCCATATCAGCTTGACCTTCAGGTCTACTGTACAAGTCAGGACTTTAGGATATCCTTTGATTTATGATCACCTCTGTTCGCTTGAATTCATTTGATTAATTGATTTATGCCCATATAGCTTGACTATAAAAGTCTGCTATTTATGCCGGGACTTTCTGTGTGTTAATACGTGGTCTCGATCTGCATACAACTGACATCCACCTTAAATTGTTCGTTATTGAGTTTATGAGTTCTTTGATTCACACACGGATATGATTTCTTTGATTCTGATCCTTTGACTTCATAACATAACACCGGCATTAGTATTTGAGTTTGATTTTTAGATTCCTTGAACATGACAATGACATTAGTTGTTTAAGTTTGATCTTTAGTTTCATTGAACACAACACTGACATTAGTTGTTTGATTTAATCTTGGAAAAATGGTTATTTGTTTTAGAATTTTTGTCTTACTCAATGAGAGTAATTAATTCGTTCAGTAAACCTGTAAATAGTTCACCTAGACAGGAGTCTAGGATACTATTAGACATATAAAACATATATGAAGTAAAATCATTTACGTAAAATACATTTCAAGAAAATAATTTACGCATGCTTCTCAGCCCCGTGTTTGTAAAACAAAAATGTTTAGAAAAAGGGGCAATGACCTCACCTGAGTCGCTATGTAATGAATCACAACAGATATTGCGCGCTCTTTAATTGTAGCTTAAGTATCTTCAATGCCTGAGTTGTTTTAAAATGATTCGAATATTATAGGTATTTATAATAGACGTATCTAGGGTTTTGGTCTCGGTGTGCGACTAAGTGTCCTAGATTTTACTAATGTGTTGCTATGATTCTCTCTAACTATTTTAAATGTATCAACCGTTTATAAACCCTTATCCCGTAGATAATCACAACTAAACCTTACTTACATAAGGTCTAGTTCAATACATTCATAGTCTTTTTAGGCAAAACATCTTTAATAAAACTCACTTTAGGTTAAATCTTTAAGTTTGAAATTATTTAATTTATTTTAAAGAAGTTTATAAATCATTTACCTTTTATTAAAACATAAGTCAATTTAAGAAAATTATAAGTTAAATTGTTAGACTTGAGCTAATCTCACTCGATTAACTCTAAGTACTTCGCTATGTTTTCGTTTTCCATGGTTCTTTGATCGACTCTTGTGTATAACCCATCCTAGAAAGTTCAAGTGAACGATCTAATGTGGTAGTGTTTGTATAGATTTACTAAGTGTTAGGTGTTTGCATGATAGTTCACACCTATATACTTAGTTTGTTTACTTGATTCTTAAAGTATTCTCACAACTTTAGTCATGATTTGTTTTGGTGTAAGCCCGAATGTTTTAAACTCAAATAATGTCCAAAATCTTGGTTTGTAGTTCAACATTGTTTAGAAGGAAGTTGGTGTTAAAATCCCTAGCATAGGTGGTTCACAAACCGGATATCTTTACTTGAAAACCCTAATAACTTCCTATTAGTTCTCACTAGTAATGTGAGCGTATTGTGAACTAAATGATTTGATAAATTCATGTTCACACATCATTGTTACTTAGAAAAACTTAACATTAAACCTTAACATAGATAGTTACAAAACCATTTACCACTCTAGTGAAACCCTAATGAATCCTCCCATGTTGTAACTCATGTACTCATCCCATGCATTCACTCACGTAGCCCAAACCCATGCATGAGATCATGTACCCAAATCCATGTTACCAGCCGAATAGGGTCAACCATGCGAATCTAAGGTGACCGGCCGAATAGGAACCTGTGCAAATGAGAGATAGCCCGAACTGGGGGTGCCATCCGAATGGGCTTGGGGGTCCGAATGTGGGCCTTCACACGAAAGAAGATTCATTCGGCCATGAACCCATTCGGTCGAGAGGTTCCTTCGGTCTCATGTTCATTCGGCCCTATCCCTTTCAGCTCTTGGCCATTTGGCCGGGTCTTCTCCTTCGGCCGTTCGAACTCAATCAAGTGAACATCCCCATTTTCCAAACCTAGACTACCCCACAAGATGTCACATGTTACTACTACATCCCTAAGTGTTTTCGTGAGGTTTCCATAAGGTTTAGGTGGGTTAGAACCGGTTCTTGATGGTGTTCGAACATGGGGGTTTGAAAACCCTAAAACCGAGATTGTGAACTCATTTTTACCTCGATTTAGATGGTTCTTGGCTCAGATCGTTTGTACTTTCAAGATCTACGTGTTGTTGTGGTCGTTTTGACACCAAAATGGCTCGATTTGGTTGAGTATAGAGAGATCTAGGGTTTGTGGTTCTTAGAGAGATAAAGTAGAGAAAGAGAGGGTGAACGAAAATGGTGATGAGGCTGGTAGGTGGGGAAAGAAATATGGCATTTAATGCCATATTAAAGTCTTTCAAACACCCGATGTGTTCGGTCTCGTTCGGTTTCGCTCGGTTTTGCGTAGAAGTGTCGATATCCTTTCGTTTTCGTAACGAAACATTTCGGTTTTAAAAGTAGGATTTACTAAATTAAATTAGGTGGTAATTCCTAGTAAATTAACTAATATCTTCCGTTTATTTTAAATTTCTGAAAATATTAAATTTACCGTTTAAATCGAATCGTATAGTCGTCGCGCGTATTCGTTCGAATAGTCACTCGTACGAATACGACGATAACTACACTTTTCGATATGATTTTCTAATTATTGGATATCATTCAGAACGTTAAAATTTCAAATATATTCATACAGATCGTCACCTCTACGAATAATCCGTCAGTTTAGCATCCACGTAACAACATCCGTTGTTATTTTGTTCTATATGACCTCACATACGTTTATACATAATAAAGTCCTAACTAACAATCACGTGATGGTTCTTTGTTGTCAGATGAATTTCTGACTGTTGAACCATGGTTTTGAGTTATGTTTCAGATATACTAGTTTTGTGTCAAGCATCAAACGATAACAGCATATAGATAATACATTAAATTTGCACCTGACTTACTGTGCATGTTACTGTGTAGATCACTGTTCCGGTTACGTTTTCAGCACTGATGTTACATATCTTCCTCTTGAATCCTTAGCTGGTGGTATCCAAAACGCAGATCGATCTTAGAGTAGTAACTCGATCCTTGCAGCTGATCGAACAGATCGTCGATGCGAGGTAAGGGATAACGGTTCTTGATTGTCACTTTGTTCAATTCCCGATAGTCGATGCACATGCGGAATGTGCCATCCTTCTTCTTCACGAATAAGACCGGAGCTCCCCAAGGTGAGAAGCTTGGTCTGATGAAACCCTTGTCCAGCAAGTCCTGGAGTTGATTGGACAGTTCCTGCATCTCTGAAGGTGCAAGTCGATAGGGTGCTCGTGCGATAGGTGCTGCTCCCGGCGCGAGATCTATGCGGAACTCCACTTTTCGAAGCGGTGGTAGTCCTGGTAGATCCTCAGGAAATACGTCGGGATAGTCGCAAACGACTGGGATATCTTCTATTTTCTTCTCTTCTTCAGTCTTGTCAGTGACAAGCGCCAGTATGGTTGTGTATCCCTTTCGCAGGCATTTGTGAGCTTTCATGCACGAGATTATGTTAAGAGGAGTGTCGCTCCTTTCACCGTTGATGTCTATGGTTTCTCCACTAGGGAGAGGTATACGCACAAACTTGTCGTGGCAATTGATTTCAGCTTGGTTTTCAGACAACCAACCCATGCCCACTACGACATCAAAACTGCCTAATGTAACTGGCATGAGGTCGATCTTAAATTTATGGTTTGCTAGCTCTAAAGTGCATTCTTTTAGAATGTGCTTGGTTACAATTAGTTTACCATCAGCTAGCTCTACAGTGTATTCAACCTCTAAGGGTGTTGGGGTCATGGCAAGTATCTCACTAAAACCCTTAGATATAAAGCTTTTCTCAGCCCAGTATCAAACAATACATAAGCATAATGATCGTTTAAGTGATACGTACCCGTTGCAAGGTTGGGGTCCCTTCTGGCCTCTTTTGCTCCAATCACGAAGGCCCGTCCCCTCGTACCATTGTTCCCATTGTTGTTGTTCAGTTGGTTGTTGTTGTTGTTCTTCAAGTGCGGGCAATCTTTCTTGAAGTGCCCTGGTTTCCCACATTCATAACACCCCTTTGGTGCTTCGTGATGCTGCTGTGGCGATTGTGGGGTTTTGGCCAATAGTTCGCCCCTGCAGTCTTTAGCTGCGTGTCCCATTTTTCCGTAGTGCTGGCATTGAAAGATGCCACATTGACATTGTGCCTGATGAAAATTTCACTTGTGGAATTTGGGGTACTTTCCGGGATAGCCTCCTTGGTTCTGGGTGGTTGGGATGGGTGGGGTGTAGGCTTGGGTTGACCCAAACTTACATTGTTGTGGTGGTGGTTGAAGAGTGGACGGTTTGCTCAGAGTGTTATCCCACTTGCGTTTGTTATCAGCAGGTTTGGCTACTGCAATAGTTGAGTCAGTGAGCTTGTGGGCTACTCGCACGGCTTGTTGCATGGTGATGGGGTCAGCAGAAAGTACCATACCCTGAATCTGAGGTGGCAGTCCCTCAATATACTTCTCAATATGCTTGTAGGCTGGTGTTACCATCTCCGGGCACAGATGTGCCAGCACATATAATCGAGCAGTGTACGCTTCGACCTCGAAACCAACCACCTTGTGGTTCCAAAATTCAGTTTCAAGTTTCTGCACCTCACTGAGCGCACAGTATTCGCGGTTCAATATCCTCTTGAATTCGTCCCAAGGTAGAGTGTTGGCTGCATCAATTACCAAGTTTTGAACATTGGCATTCCCCAAGTGAGGGTAGCTCCCTCAAGAGTTCCAGCAGCAAACTTGACCCGGTCTTCGTTCCTGCAGTTGCTCATAGCAAAGGTCGATTCCGCCTTTTCTATCCAGCGCAACAGACCGACGGCACCCTCTGTGCCATTGAATGACTGGGGTTTGCAGTCCAAAAACATTTTGAATATGCAGAGAGGTGGGTTGAGGTTTGCTCCTGAGATATGCAAAGAAAAAAAATTGGATTCAAAATCCGATAAACGCGTTGTGTTGGAAACGAGTGATTATTGTTCAAGGTGAATCGTGAAATAAAATTCGTCACCTTGATTCAGTTGGTGTTGATTACGGTTAGCTTCCCATGTAGCAAGCGCCTCCTCAACTCGCTCGTTGATGTGTGCATTCAGTTCAGCTGGTGTCAGGCTGATGTTCCCACGTCCTCCCGCGTTTCGTCATCCTCCGCGTCTTCCAGCCGTGATCTTCATAGCGAGAATAAGCGTTAGAGTGTTCCCAAGAATTAGGATTATATATGTGGCTGGTACGTAAAGAAAACATGTATAGATGCGCATAGACAAAATTTCTATTAGTGGATCCTCCTTAGGGTTCTCATCAGAATCCTCCTCGGAATCGTCCGTTTCGTTCCCCTCAAACAATCGGGGATACTAGTCAGGTGACTCTACGGTCACTGGTAGTGGTGATGCGGGTAGTGCTGGAGCTACCGGCTCCTCCCGGTCATGTGCAATCACATGCGGTGATGATGGTGGCGTCATATCTATTATGCCTGTAATAAGTATATGTAAAATAATGTGTCCAAGTATGTTAGTACTATTACTACTAACACTATATGTGTGGAGACTAATGGTTATAGACTAAGTTCACTAAATGAAAACCTAATTCGCAATAACCGAAGGCTCTGATACCAATCTGTCGCACCGCGAGAATTCCCGTCCCTTTCGGGGCGCGAGCAACAGACTGTCAGGATCGTAGTCTCCGGTCATACAGTTGCGAGACCTATATGTCTGGTTACATACGTACGTCCAATAACTTGGATAAATCAGTTTCGTTAAAATCAGAGTTGCGCAAGTAAATGTCAAAGCCTTCAAAGCAGTTTGAATACATAAGTTGCGGAAGCAATCTTAAAAACAGTTTTCAAAATAACATAAGTTTATAGTTTGGAGGAAGCGTTTAACGTTGTTTAACAATACAACACAAACTAATATGATAAACGTTTCAAAGTCTAAGGAGCTATGTAGATGCATGAGACTCCAGCCTAGCATCCTATCCTTGTGTGAGTGCCTTAGCTACCTGTGAAAACATGCGAGTAAAAGGTCAACACAAAGGTTGGTAATAGCACAGGTTTTATATCAGCAATAAATATCAAATGTTTAAGGTAAGATTTTGCAGGTCTACATTTCATTACAATGCAATATCCATTGATAGCTAGTCAATATGAGTTATACCATATGCGGGTTCGCAACCGAAGCTACCATGCTGCCTCCCGTCATATCCATTCAACAAGATATGACAATGTTGTTTGGTCAATTTTGCACTGTTCCGACCTCCACTCGGGGTGGCCATACGGCGTGCAACAGTGGGGCTTGTCAGGCCCAAATAGTACTATTCAGAATTACCACGCTATACGCCACGTGCTATTAACGGTTCGAGATGTGTTTGATGAGGACTTATCAGTTTTGTGGATGAGTGCCACACATATGCATATACGTGATATTAGCTTGTACAAATGTAACCAAAAAGTATGTATGTTGTTCAAAACAGTTTGCATGCAATGTTTTCTCCCCCAAAGGTAGAAAATAGAAAAAGGAGCCGTGAACTCACCTGATAAGCAGTTCCGGTGTGTATGTGTTCGCGTCTTGCGAATGCTAGCACCTGCTAGTATGCACCTATAACCATATAGGTATGAGTATGTGTTTTGTGGGGCGTTGTATCCTGTACAACTCCAAGTGTCGGTGTGCTCAACTGAGTGTGTGTGTGTTGACTTGTGTTAACTCGACAATCGTTGGTGACACGTTTCGTTTGTTAAGTCCGTTAATGTGTCATAAATACAAATAGGACACCTAAATGCATCCTATGACTCTAGTCATACAACGTTCACTTAAGTGACATGTAAGAATCGCAAAAGTTACCATTTTTGAAAAGTTTCCATTTTAGGAAAGTGTAGTTATGAAATCCCATTTCATAAAGCTAATACCTTTAATATGATTATAAAAAAACACGTTTAAATACTTAAAATATTTCGTTTGTCCATAAATCGCCATTTATGCCATTTTGCCCAAATAAAGTTTCCTAAAATAGTAAGTATCCGTTTAAAAGCTCGTTTTCACTAATCAAAGTTTCCAAATATGTTAAAAACCATTTTTAAACATATTCCAATAATTGAAGTTCACCAAAACATCTTAAAACATCAAAATCCCTCTTTTGATTTTCAAAAGTTTCCATATATAGTAAGATGTTATCAAATCATGTTTATCACCAAATCAATTACCCAAATGAGCTTCTAAACACTTCAATATCCATTTGACAACATCTAGACATGTCTAACATGTCTAGATCATTACAAATCTACAACATGCATCATAAAAGTTTCCTTTTATGGAAAGTTCTACAAAATCATCATCAAATCAATCAATAACTCATCCAAACTCAAATCCAACATTTCTGAACTCTAAAATCAGTAAATCTATACTAAAATCACACAAAATCACCAACAATTTCGTGCTCAATAGCCACATGGATTTGCATGTGTTCAAACACACTTGCATGTGTGTTTTTACATCATGAATGTACGATCTAACCATAGATAAGTATACGAGACTACCGTAGAAGCTCTTAGGTGATTGATTTCGAGTTAGACAGAGGTTATGGAGCTCCTAATGTGGCTGGATGCGATCTTCTTGTTGATTGAGAGCTTCCCAAGCTTCCTTGATGTTCATATGGTCTTCAATCACTAAGAAATGGCTTCAATGGTGATTCCAGAGAGTTAGAGCCTTGATTTCAGTAGATCGAGGTCGAATTTGAGAGAAAAGACTCCGTGGGGTGTGATAGAAACCGAACAAATGAGCTGGGTTTGCTCTTTGTTAGAATCTGTCTGCTGGGACCCGTCGCGTACCGCCAAGGCCAATCTTGCATGGCCTAGGCGTACCGCCAAGTATTTCGGAGGACAGACTCCCGCTCCGCTCCGTGTGTCGCCAAGCCTTCTGCCAAGGGATCTTGGCGTACCGCGAAGACCTCATTTCATGGTTTTTCGATTTCTTCGATTCGATTTCGCTCATGATCAATTCCTAACGTTTATCCTAAAAATCTAATGCAAGTTTAGTGTAGGACCAATTTGGAGCCCGGAAACAATCCGGTTCCTATGTAGATCTACTCGACAGCCTCTAGAATAGTGCGGATTCCTATTCCAGGGTTTTACAATCGAAACCAACAGGCCCCGTGGCTGTCCAACAATGAGGAGTGAACGTTTGGATCAAGATCGAACACCACGGGGTTAGAATCGAAGTTGGATAGCAAGGAACCACTCAAAACCCTAAGGGTATGACACTGGAGTGCTCAGGGAAGAGAGGAAGCCCGGAAAAGTTAAGTTTGAATCTGTTTGAACAGGTATATTTAGATTGTACTCATTTGGCCGAATGAGTAGCCGAATCACTCATTCGGCGAATGGCTCAGCCGAATGGACTTGGTCAACCAAATGAGTCATACGGATGACTCATTCGTTCGCCCTAGTCATTCGCTAGGCATTCATTCGCCCGAATGACCTCATTCTTAGGGTCATTAGCACGAATGGGTCTATAAAACATATATAATCAAAGTTAAACATAGTCAAACACATATAGACTAAAATAAACATTAAGAACAATATAGAAAGACTGATTTCATTAATAACATCAAATTTATACATCAAAGATCATACAACAAGCTGAACTAGGGACATCTCATGCACTAACATACTCCCCTGTGGACCTAGTTCTTCACTTTTCAGCATCTTTCTTGAAATACTTGTCTGATATAGCTTTCCAGTCTGTTCCAGCATGAATCCCAAAAACAATGCAGATCCGGATAACTCTCATGTATTGCAGTGCTTGCTCCATGTCTTCAACATCAAAGAAGATCTGACATCTGCACAAAGCTTTGACATCATTGTGTGACAGATTTATCAGCCACATAGGATCAAATATACATTATGTTTCCCACTTGTTGTCTTTGCACAACACAATCACAGCCTCTGCAGTTCGCCCATCATAATACCACCATCAGAAGTTGTCCAAGAAGTCTTGATGCATCTTCCATAAAGGAATCTTCTTCATGACTTTTGGAGTCAGCCACTTCAGGATGACTTTGTGTCTGCGGGTATTACCATTGATTTCTGGCTGATAGTATCTTTCTGGTTCCTGAGGCTTGAAATTGATCAACCTCTTCCTGTATTCATACTGGATCTGTCTAGAGAACCAAGCTGACATCCCCGAATCTCCACTATAAAGCATCTTCAAACGTGCGAGTTGGTAGAATTCAAATCCTGGCCACGTCTTGAAGTCATGAGGGTGCTTGAAATAATGAATCCCTTGTTCACTCTTGAAAGCATAGCATTGCAGATCATGAAAGTATGCCCAGCTAAGTATTTGACCTTCGGCCTTGTATCCTTTGGTCCTGTATACTTTGGTGTGTGTAGCTGGCATCTTTGCAACACTCTCCTTTTTAAAGACCTCCCAGTAAGCTTTCCATTCTTCTTTTCTCTTCTGGATGTCTTCTGCTGAAGACTCGCTGCCACTGATCTTCTCGTCAATTTTCCTGGTCAGTTCCTCCTTAGTGTGTTGACCGAAAAGATCAGTAAAGGTAGGCAGTTCATCCTCAGCTGAAGTATACTTTGCGTCCTCTTCTTCAGTAATATCCTCCAAAATCACTTTATCAACATCATCAAAGGTTTCAGGAGAAGGAATATCAGAAACAAGATCAGAGGTGTCATCAATGACAACCTAGTCAGGATTTAACCTGAACAACTCAGCAATTTGCTCCTTAGTCAAACAGTGAATAATCTCTCCTTCCTCCTTGTCGTAACTAACTGAGTGCTGTATAATGCCTTGACCATCGAGAATCATGTCAACGTCTCATCCAAACGACGTCTCAGAGGCACAGCTTGAACTTCCTCAATAGCTTTCGGCTCTTCAGATTGAGGAGGAGGAGGAGGCTTGGCACTTTTGTCGTGCTTTGTCTTGGTCTGGATCTCAGTGGGAGGAGACTGTTCTCCTGCTGCACTTGAAAAACTGGCAGACCCACTTCCGAAACTATCATCATCATGATCTGAATCATTGTCTTTATCAGAATCTTCATAGTCAACCTTCTCCTCATCAGATTCATCTTCTTCTTCTTCGTCTTCCTCTTCATCTTGATCTGAATCATTGGATGCAGCTTCAGTACCCTCGATCCTAAGAGTAGCGTCTTTGAGACTTTCCACTTGCTATGCTAATCGCAAGTTTTTGGCCTCAAGAGCTAGTATCCTCTCACTGAAACCAGAAGCAATCAGTGCCAACTGGTTGTGCTCATCAATGTACTTGAGCAGTTGCTCCTCCTGCTGAGCTGATCTAGCCCTCAAATCTACACGCTGGTCAGCAGCCTGTAACAATAGAGCATCTTGCTCACTGACCCTCTGTGTGAGTTGGGCAACTGCTGATGGTTCCTATCCATCAGCCTAAGAACCAAGTTGTTCAGTGTACTGAGCTGTTCAGTCACTGAAACAGTAGGAATATATGGATCAGCTCAGGTGATTAAGGGACCAGAAGAAGCTGCAGTGTAAACAGCTGTAGGAGCACCAGAGGAGGTCAGAGGGGCAATAGTAATACGTGAAGGAGTAGCCTGTGACTTGGTCAGTGAAGAAACTGCAACTGTTGCAACTGATGTAATAGTAGTTGCTGCAACAGAAGACAATTCTGACCGCCTCTGTAGGACAAACTTAGTCCTTCTTCTCTTGGTAGGAAGGGATGATGTCGATTGGACAGCAGCAGCAGTAGATGTAGAAATGGAAGTACGTGAGAGAGGAGAAAACTCAAACTCGGGAATGAATGATGGATCGCTGATCTCCTCCCTATCAGGCTCTATATCTCCTGTCTCAAGAAAAACAACTTGGGATCTAAAGCATGTGGTCACCACCTGTGGCCGAGTGTCTTCAGAATTAGAATCATCTGAGGCATCCTCATCCTCATCCTCATCATCTACATCTTCCATCTGCTCATCCTTAGCTGATGTAGTACCAGCCATCTCTAGTGGAGTGGAGACGGTGGCCTCAATAGTAGCAAGGAAATCAAGCTCAAGAAGACTATCTAAATCTACATCGTCAGTATCAACACCAGAAACACCAACACCGCCTGCACCAACACTAGTAACACTACCACCAGCTCCAGACACAACATCACCACCAGAAACACCTGCACCACTACCACTCACATCACCAGCACCAGCATCACCACCATCATCTCCATCATCACCATCTGGTACTATAATATCCTCTACATCTGAATCAGAATTGTCATGTCTCCATTTCGTTCCACCAGGTGCAATGTACTCAGGGTTGTGAAGATGACCAAATAGAGCACGAACTGGAGGCTTCGTCTCTTTTCCTCTGTATGATAATACTCTGTTAAGAGTAATGTCGTTCATGTGCTCTGACCGAATGATGTCTGAGCTGGTCTTCGGTAGGTTAGGTACTTGAGCATCAATGATTTTCTGAAGGAATCTAGGGTACATGAGGAACTTCTTGTCACCTTTGAGAACGACATTCTCCTTCAGATGTGTGAATACCATCTCAGAGAAGTTGAATGGTAGATACAGCACCAAAGCAACAAAAGCACACTGTATAGTCTCCCTCAGCTCATCAAATCCCCCGTGCCTCGAGCCCAAGCAGTGAATAAGTACGTGTGCTAAGTACTTGAACTGTGGAGATAGAAAGGCTTTGTTGAGTACTCCGACTCCCAAATCACCATCGTACTTGCATCGCATAAAGCATCCTAGAACAAGAGAGCAATCAAGTAAGAAAGGATGATCCGGTGCATCCTGAAATCTACATGTTCTCCTGATGTGCTCTGCAGAAACAATAATGTCATGCCCTCTCACTTTGCCTCTGATCATAGGAGGCTCAACCTCACAATCTATCTCTGCTGATCTCTAGAAATCTCGATGGTGTGACTGATATGGATCATAGACTGTAGATATGGCAGCAAAGATCCTAGAACGCTTAAGAAAAGTAATAATCTCTCTAAAATGCTTGGCGTTCTTGGTGGCAAGATCCATGTGAGCACAGATGTTGTTCTTCGTCACAGCTTTGTAGTCAGCCATACTGAAAAACAAGAAAATAAACATGTCAGTTCAATTCAGTTAACCAATTTGGTAAAATCAGAAATTTTACACAAGTCTACAGCTTGTGCAAATGACACAGCAATGACCGAATGAACCTTGGCGAATGAGTCTACAATGACCAAATAGGTCAAGTCAATGGAATGAACTCATTCAGTTGAATCATTGACCGAAAGAGTCAAGTCAACCGAATGACCAGCGAATGAGGCTAGTGGCCAAAAGAGCCTCATTCAGTCGGATGGCTTCATTCTGTCGCTGCATCACATTCGGTCAGCTCTTGAAGTCCGAAAGGGAGTCATTTGGTCGGCCGAAGGATTTCAAAATCCCAAGTTGCCAAAATCACAAATTAGACCACAAAAACTACATCAACATGTTCAGAAATGACTGATTAAGATTTTTAAAACAAGTCTTAGGTGATTTTGTGTCCAATTTGGCCATTTATTAGAAGGTGATTGTTACGATCCCTAAAACCCTAATTCTAGGGTTGTTTACAGCGAAACCATGGACAAAACTGAATAATCTTGGTCCCAATGATACCTGTAACAACCACAAGAAGAAACACTATGAGTATGGTCGATTAAATGGAGAAGAATTGAAGAACAGAGGTGAGAGGATGATTCGGCCGAAAGGATTCACACAGTAGAGCGAGCGAATGAATTTGGGGGAATGCTTTGGTTCGACTGAAAGAGCCCTATATATAGGAAGTCTCATTCGGCTGAGAGGGCAACCGAATGAGTTTTTTAGCCCCAGATTGATTCGGCCGAATGACTCATTCGCATGAGTGAAGTCATTCCGTCGAATGAGCTATTCGCCTGTTTCATTCGCATAAATGAACTTAGCACTCACAAACACAAATTAATTTCAAATTTGACATTATGAACATTTAAACGAGTGCCATTATGAAGATTAGTCTGATTTGGTAATGGATTGGGATACGATTAAACATCTGAACACACAAATGATCATCTAAAACAAATTTGAAATATAAAATCTTTTTGTAATTTTCTGAAACGAAATACAACTGTACAACTAACAACTAAAACTAAAAACAGTTAAGAAGCACATATTTTTGTGAGCAGTCTTTCAAGAAAAAATGACACATACACCTAATCACATCAAATCAGCATTAATGAATGTTGCACTTAGACACATTTGTCTTATGATTTGATTGCTGATATACTTTTCCACATTAAACCTGACAATACATCATTTCTAAACAAATTAATAATCATTCATATTTTCTGAATGAGTTACCCATTGTATTTAACCAATAAAGATCAAAACCAGTTTGTAACTCATCTCTGCATATCTTAATACCTTAACATCATAAGTTCTATAAGGTTCCAATTTATTCTCTTTTTGTAATTTTCTTTTTGATTTGTCTCTCATGTTCAACACATTCTCATGGACGGCTTCAGCTAGGTCTTTACAAAGCAATATGGCACGTATACAGAACTGTGTGGACATGATCAACTTGTTCTATCCAAATGGACGGCTTCAGCTAGGTCTTTACAAAGCAATATGGCACGTGTATGGAATCGAAATTATTTTATTTTTGGATTTTTCTTAGCTTATCCTATCTGAATGGACGGCTTCAGCTAGGCTGCAACCCAACAATATGGCACGTGTACAGAATCAGATTTACTTTTATTTTCTTGTGATTCAATCATTCTCATCTGAATGGATGGCTTCAGCTAGGTCTTTACAAAGCAGTATGGCACGTGTACAGACTTGAATTCATGAATCATTGGAAACCGTATTAGATCCTATGATAACAGGTGTATACCGGATTTGAGTCAAAAAACTATTATCAGTTAGCTGGTTTTCTAAAATGGATCACACTAATCAGACTTTCTAAGTAATAACCAATAGTCTATATATTTTGTAAAGTTGGCCTATCAGTACATCAAATCACAATTCTCATGTGTTTTCGGTTTATGCATTCACTTTTTGCTTTTAAGACATGATAGGTTAACACATCACTTTCTCAAATAAGACTTTCTCATTTTTACAATTTTTCAAATGTTTTTGGATTTTTAAATTTTTCAAATGTTTTTGGTTTTTCAAATTAAACTACTTTTTCTCCCCCTAAAAACCTAAAACAAAAAATCTTTTTGAGTTTTTGATTAAGTGGAAGAAAATTAACAGAAATACTAATAAATTAAAATAAACTAACTAATAAAAGCGATGATCATTTGTTTGTTTCAGATGAAGAAATGACTTCATCCTTTTGACGAACACCATTAGCCGATAGCAGATATAAAAATCTGGGTTTACCAAAAGCATTTGCATAAAGATTGGCTTTCTGGTGATCGGTGTAAATTTTAACAACCTCGATGAGTTTCTTTTCAAAACAATCACTTATGAAGTGATATTTTATGTCGAGATGTTTGGTTTTCGAGTGCTGGACTGGGTTTTTAGTGACAGCAATGGCGGCAGTATTATCAACATAAATAGGAGTGTTAGAAAAATGTAACCCATAGTCCCTGAGTTGTTGCTGTATCCAGATGATTTGTGAGAAACAACTAGCAGAATCAATATATTCAGCTTCGCATGTTGAAGGAGACACCGATGTCTGCTTCTTGCACTGCGAGGTGACTAAACGGTTTCCAAAGAAAACTGACATCCTGCAGATGTTGACTTGAAATCTCTTTTGCATCCGCCATAGTCTAAATCATTGTATGCAGTAAGCTCAAAATTATCATCATTAGGGTACCATAAGCCAAGATCCGAAGTGCCCTTCAGATAACGCAAAATCCTCTTCACAACAATCATATGTGATACTCTTGATTTGGACTGATAACGAGCACACAAGCATGTGGCGAACATGATGTCTGGACGAGAAGCAATAAGATACATGAGAGATCCAATCATTCCTCGGTACAGAGTGGCATCGATTAAATCCCCCTTTTCGTCTGGTGTAATCTTGTGATTGACAGCCAGTGGGGTAACAGTAGGTTTTGCATCCGACATACTGAACCGGCTCAGAATGTCACCAACATATTTGGTCTGATGAATGAAGATCCCTGCCTCAGATTGATCCACCTGTAATCCAAGAAAAAATTTCATCTCCCCCATCGAGCTCATTTCAAACTTGTTTTTCATAACCTTCTCGAATTCCTTGCACAGACTATCATTTGTAGAACCAAAAATGATATCGTCCACATATACTTGTACCAAGAGTAAATCACCATCCTTCTCTCGAATGAACAGCATGCAGTCAATGACACCTCTTCTGAACCCGTTGTTCAGAAGATGAGTAGACAGTGTCTTGTACCACGCTCGCGAAGCTTGATGTAATCCATATAAAGCCTTGTCTAACTTGTAGACTTGGTCATGATGCAATGGATCCTCAAACCTGCGAGTTTGATTGACATACACTAGTTCATTGATCACACCGTGAAGGAATGCACTCTTGACATCCATTTGATAAACTTTAAATTTCTTGAAGGACGCATAAGCCAAGAAAATACGAATTGCCTCGAGACGAGCAACCGGTGCAAACACTTCATTATAGTCAAGTCCCTCAATCTGTCTGAATCCTTGAACCACCAGACGTGCTTTGTTTCGCACAACGATCCCGTGATCATCTCTTTTGTAACTAAGAACCCATCTAGTGCCAATAACCTTTGCACCTTTCGGTTTGTCAACGAGTTGCCAAACACCGAGTTTCTTAAATTGTAAAAGTTCTTCTTGCATGGCATCAACCCATGATTCTTCTCGTAATGCCTCAGTGACGGTTCGTGGTTCAACTTGAGAGATGAAGCAAGAATGGGCACAATAGTTCACATCAGCAAAGTCTAGTATATCTGCAAGACCACCTGAAGATAACTGATTTCTTGTCTTGACCCCATCAAGCGGACTTCCAATAATGTTATCCTGAGGATGAATACGATTAATTCTTCCAACAGGATGAGCAGGAACCTCAACTTGTGGATCAAGATTGTTCAAATTCAAGTCCTCAAGTGCAAGTACAATGTTGTCAACATTTAGTTCGGGGACAGCTGGTTGAGTTGGGTTATCATCTGTGTCTGAGCTGTCATCATGTATCTGTATGGGAGTTGGAGCTAATGAAAGTTGCACAGGTTCATCAGGTGCATTTTGTGCATCATACATCATTTGAATAGCAACATCATCATCTGAGTACATGGGAGGCATATTGAAAGAATTGAACAAGTCTGAATAATCAAACATCCAGTCTGGACCTTTCCCAGGTGGGGGCATAGAATGTCTTTGAACATCCACATGGTACCACTCCTCCACATTTTGAGTTGATCTATTGTCGACCCTTTTATTAGGAGTGTTGTACCCAAGAAAATACCATTCTTCCACTTTCTCATTGAACTTGCCTTCCTCGTGTTTCTTAAGCATCGTGCACGAAGCACCAAAAGGTTCAAGATACTTAAGATTTGGTTTTCTGTTATGGAGCAGCTCAAAGCAAGTCTTCCCATGTCTCTTGACTATCAAAACTCGGTTTAGTGTGTAACAAGCATTTGCAACAGCTTCATTCCAGAACTAAACTGGAAGGGATGAATCAGCAAGCATAGTCCAAGCAGCCTCAATCAAAGTTCTGTTCTTGCATTCAGCAACGCCATTCATTTGCGGGACATATGGAGCACGGAATTGTTGGACAATGCCACGTTCATTGCAGAAGTTCTCCATATTGTGATTCTTGAACTCTGTCCCGTTATCTGTTATGAGCATAGGGATCTTCAGCTTATAAAGAGATTCAAACTTAGTTACCAAAACTTGAATACACTCAAACGTTTCTAATTTCTCCTTTAGAAATAAAACCCAAAAATATATAGAATACTCATCAGTGATTACTAAGCAGTATTGATCTCCAGCTATACTCTTGCAGTTGACTGGACCAAATAAATCCATATGGAGAAGGTCAAGAGGAACAGTGATTGAATGATACTTTTTCAACTTGTGAGACTGCTTGGTCTACTTTCCCTTCTTGCAGGAGACACAGATATCAGACAGCTTGAAATTCTTTAAGCTGACACCCTCAACCAGATTATTGTGTACCAAATGGTTCATCTTGCGTAGACTCAAATGGCCCATCCTCTTATGCCAAAGAATAGAATCTTTCTCTGTAGCTTTTGACATAAAACATGAAGCTGAGGAGGATGTTGTTGAAGTTGTAGCCATATTGAGAACATACAAGTCTTGTTTATGGGGTGCAAACATCAGAATCCAGTCTTCAGGAATAGTGATGCCTTGCTTGAGGATGTAGCAACTGGAGTCATCAAAAAGAACTTTGTACTACTTGTCACAAATCTGTAACACAGAGAGTAGATTGTTCTCCAGCTGCTTCCCATATCTGACTTTGTCAAAAGAAACTTGGCCGTTTGAAAGAATACCCTCTCCTGTAATGAACCCGCCTTTGTCACCGGCAAACGCTACATATCCACCTCGAATTGAATTAACATTGGTGAGCAGCGTAATATCTCCAGTCATGTGCCTTGAAGACCCACTATCAATGATCCAAGAGCTGTTAAGAGCAGCTGTTGGGGCAACCTGCACAAACACAAACAATTAGTTCAATTTGGGAACCCAAGCCTTTATAGTCTTGGGTTGACCCAATGAGTCTCGGATCCAAACATCAATCCATTTTCCATCTGGGGTTGCCTTATCTGGAGTGTTTGAAACTAAAGTCTCAAAAAACTTAACTTTCCAGACTGAGTTTTTACTGAAAGAATTTTTCAAGTAAATGGATGATGGTTTTGATTGATTGACATTAACAACCTTGGGAACATCCAAGTTCACAACTTTCCCTTTACCCTTATCCAAAGGCTTAACAAGATTGGGTTGTTTGGGCTTTGATTGAGATTATTTAAAATCATATTTGACTTGTTTGCTAACATTCTGATTTTGTTTTCTAGGTGGTGCAACCTTAGGTCTGATCAACTGAGGACAAAATCTAACAACATGTCCAGGTGTACCACACTCAAAGCAAACTCTTTTGTCTTTGTGAGAAAACTGTTTGACTTTAGACTGACAATTTTTGGTTTGAAAAACATTTTTCTTAGTCTTGTCTTGCACAAAACCCAAACCCCTTGTGCCATTAAAAACAGGTTTATCAGTCTCTTTGGTCTCACTTGCTTCACCATCCTGTGAAGACTTCACAAAAGAAATGGCTTTGGATAACTTTGAAGCTATGTTTGTCTTGGGTAAGATTGGGTCGGCCTTTTTGGCAACAGATGTTTGATTCTTGACATAAGACACTTGAGGAGTAACTTCAGACTCATTCTCAGAATCAGAAACCCGATCTTCAACCACGCCCTCCACAAAAGATTCCTCAGACATTGAGGAACCCTCATCAGAAATAATCCCTATAGGATCAATAACTAATGGAGTTTTCACCTGAAAGTCTTTAACCTCTTTGTCATTCGGAGAATTGACAAAGCAGTTCAAGACTGGTGGGGGACAGTGATTGTATCTTGTTTCTTTACCATTCCCAGTTTAATCAGTCCCATTACTGATCGAACAGATCGTCGATGCGAGGTAAGGGATAACGGTTCTTGATTGTCACTTTGTTCAATTCCCGATAGTCGATGCACATGCGGAATGTGCCATCCTTCTTCTTCACGAATAAGACCGGAGCTCCCCAAGGTGAGAAGCTTGGTCTGATGAAACCCTTGTCCAGCAAGTCCTGGAGTTGATTGGACAGTTCCTGCATCTCTGAAGGTGCAAGTCGATAGGGTGCTCGTGCGATAGGTGCTGCTCCCGGCGCGAGATCTATGCGGAACTCCACTTTTCGAAGCGGTGGTAGTCCTGGTAGATCCTCAGGAAATACGTCGGGATAGTCGCAAACGACTGGGATATCTTCTATTTTCTTCTCTTCTTCAGTCTTGTCAGTGACAAGCGCCAGTATGGTTGTGTATCCCTTTCGCAGGCATTTGTGAGCTTTCATGCACGAGATTATGTTAAGAGGAGTGTCGCTCCTTTCACCGTTGATGTCTATGGTTTCTCCACTAGGGAGAGGTATACGCACAAACTTGTCGTGGCAATTGATTTCAGCTTGGTTTTCAGACAACCAACCCATGCCCACTACGACATCAAAACTGCCTAATGTAACTGGCATGAGGTCGATCTTAAATTTATGGTTTGCTAGCTCTAAAGTGCATTCTTTTAGAATGTGCTTGGTTACAATTAGTTTACCATCAGCTAGCTCTACAGTGTATTCAACCTCTAAGGGTGTTGGGGTCATGGCAAGTATCTCACTAAAACCCTTAGATATAAAGCTTTTCTCAGCCCAGTATCAAACAATACATAAGCATAATGATCGTTTAAGTGATACGTACCCGTTGCAAGGTTGGGGTCCCTTCTGGCCTCTTTTGCTCCAATCACGAAGGCCCGTCCCCTCGTACCATTGTTCCCATTGTTGTTGTTCAGTTGGTTGTTGTTGTTGTTCTTCAAGTGCGGGCAATCTTTCTTGAAGTGCCCTGGTTTCCCACATTCATAACACCCCTTTGGTGCTTCGTGATGCTGCTGTGGCGATTGTGGGGTTTTGGCCAATAGTTCGCCCCTGCAGTCTTTAGCTGCGTGTCCCATTTTTCCGTAGTGCTGGCATTGAAAGATGCCACATTGACATTGTGCCTGATGAAAATTTCACTTGTGGAATTTGGGGTACTTTCTGGGATAGCCTCCTTGGTTCTGGGTGGTTGGGATGGGTGGGGTGTAGGCTTGGGTTGACCCAAACTTACATTGTTGTGGTGGTGGTTGAAGAGTGGACGGTTTGCTCAGAGTGTTATCCCACTTGCGTTTGTTATCAGCAGGTTTGGCTACTGCAATAGTTGAGTCAGTGAGCTTGTGGGCTACTCGCACGGCTTGTTGCATGGTGATGGGGTCAGCAGAAAGTACCATACCCTGAATCTGAGGTGGCAGTCCCTCAATATACTTCTCAATATGCTTGTAGGCTGGTGTTACCATCTCCGGGCACAGATGTGCCAGCACATATAATCGAGCAGTGTACGCTTCGACCTCGAAACCAACCACCTTGTGGTTCCAAAATTCAGTTTCAAGTTTCTGCACCTCACTGAGCGCACAGTATTCGCGGTTCAATATCCTCTTGAATTCGTCCCAAGGTAGAGTGTTGGCTGCATCAATTACCAAGTTTTGAACATTGGCATTCCCCCAAGTGAGGGTAGCTCCCTCAAGAGTTCCAGCAGCAAACTTGACCCGGTCTTCGTTCCTGCAGTTGCTCATAGCAAAGGTCGATTCCGCCTTTTCTATCCAGCGCAACAGACCGACGGCACCCTCTGTGCCATTGAATGACTGGGGTTTGCAGTCCAAAAACATTTTGAATATGCAGAGAGGTGGGTTGAGGTTTGCTCCTGAGATATGCAAAGAAAAAAAATTGGATTCAAAATCCGATAAACGCGTTGTGTTGGAAACGAGTGATTATTGTTCAAGGTGAATCGTGAAATAAAATTCGTCACCTTGATTCAGTTGGTGTTGATTACGGTTAGCTTCCCATGTAGCAAGCGCCTCCTCAACTCGCTCGTTGATGTGTGCATTCAGTTCAGCTGGTGTCAGGCTGATGTTCCCACGTCCTCCCGCGTTTCGTCATCCTCCGCGTCTTCCAGCCGTGATCTTCATAGCGAGAATAAGCGTTAGAGTGTTCCCAAGAATTAGGATTATATATGTGGCTGGTACGTAAAGAAAACATGTATAGATGCGCATAGACAAAATTTCTATTAGTGGATCCTCCTTAGGGTTCTCATCAGAATCCTCCTCGGAATCGTCCGTTTCGTTCCCCTCAAACAATCGGGGATACTAGTCAGGTGACTCTACGGTCACTGGTAGTGGTGATGCGGGTAGTGCTGGAGCTACCGGCTCCTCCCGGTCATGTGCAATCACATGCGGTGATGATGGTGGCGTCATATCTATTATGCCTGTAATAAGTATATGTAAAATAATGTGTCCAAGTATGTTAGTACTATTACTACTAACACTATATGTGTGGAGACTAATGGTTATAGACTAAGTTCACTAAATGAAAACCTAATTCGCAATAACCGAAGGCTCTGATACCAATCTGTCGCACCGCGAGAATTCCCGTCCCTTTCGGGGCGCGAGCAACAGACTGTCAGGATCGTAGTCTCCGGTCATACAGTTGCGAGACCTATATGTCTGGTTACATACGTACGTCCAATAACTTGGATAAATCAGTTTCGTTAAAATCAGAGTTGCGCAAGTAAATGTCAAAGCCTTCAAAGCAGTTTGAATACATAAGTTGCGGAAGCAATCTTAAAAACAGTTTTCAAAATAACATAAGTTTATAGTTTGGAGGAAGCGTTTAACGTTGTTTAACAATACAACACAAACTAATATGATAAACGTTTCAAAGTCTAAGGAGCTATGTAGATGCATGAGACTCCAGCCTAGCATCCTATCCTTGTGTGAGTGCCTTAGCTACCTGTGAAAACATGCGAGTAAAAGGTCAACACAAAGGTTGGTAATAGCACAGGTTTTATATCAGCAATAAATATCAAATGTTTAAGGTAAGATTTTGCAGGTCTACATTTCATTACAATGCAATATCCATTGATAGCTAGTCAATATGAGTTATACCATATGCGGGTTCGCAACCGAAGCTACCATGCTGCCTCCCGTCATATCCATTCAACAAGATATGACAATGTTGTTTGGTCAATTTTGCACTGTTCCGACCTCCACTCGGGGTGGCCATACGGCGTGCAACAGTGGGGCTTGTCAGGCCCAAATAGTACTATTCAGAATTACCACGCTATACGCCACGTGCTATTAACGGTTCGAGATGTGTTTGATGAGGACTTATCAGTTTTGTGGATGAGTGCCACACATATGCATATACGTGATATTAGCTTGTACAAATGTAACCAAAAAGTATGTATGTTGTTCAAAACAGTTTGCATGCAATGTTTTCTCCCCCAAAGGTAGAAAATAGAAAAAGGAGCCGTGAACTCACCTGATAAGCAGTTCCGGTGTGTATGTGTTCGCGTCTTGCGAATGCTAGCACCTGCTAGTATGCACCTATAACCATATAGGTATGAGTATGTGTTTTGTGGGGCGTTGTATCCTGTACAACTCCAAGTGTCGGTGTGCTCAACTGAGTGTGTGTGTGTTGACTTGTGTTAACTCGACAATCGTTGGTGACACGTTTCGTTTGTTAAGTCCGTTAATGTGTCATAAATACAAATAGGACACCTAAATGCATCCTATGACTCTAGTCATACAACGTTCACTTAAGTGACATGTAAGAATCGCAAAAGTTACCATTTTTGAAAAGTTTCCATTTTAGGAAAGTGTAGTTATGAAATCCCATTTCATAAAGCTAATACCTTTAATATGATTATAAAAAAACACGTTTAAATACTTAAAATATTTCGTTTGTCCATAAATCGCCATTTATGCCATTTTGCCCAAATAAAGTTTCCTAAAATAGTAAGTATCCGTTTAAAAGCTCGTTTTCACTAATCAAAGTTTCCAAATATGTTAAAAACCATTTTTAAACATATTCCAATAATTGAAGTTCACCAAAACATCTTAAAACATCAAAATCCCTCTTTTGATTTTCAAAAGTTTCCATATATAGTAAGATGTTATCAAATCATGTTTATCACCAAATCAATTACCCAAATGAGCTTCTAAACACTTCAATATCCATTTGACAACATCTAGACATGTCTAACATGTCTAGATCATTACAAATCTACAACATGCATCATAAAAGTTTCCTTTTATGGAAAGTTCTACAAAATCATCATCAAATCAATCAATAACTCATCCAAACTCAAATCCAACATTTCTGAACTCTAAAATCAGTAAATCTATACTAAAATCACACAAAATCACCAACAATTTCGTGCTCAATAGCCACATGGATTTGCATGTGTTCAAACACACTTGCATGTGTGTTTTTACATCATGAATGTACGATCTAACCATAGATAAGTATACGAGACTACCGTAGAAGCTCTTAGGTGATTGATTTCGAGTTAGACAGAGGTTATGGAGCTCCTAATGTGGCTGGATGCGATCTTCTTGTTGATTGAGAGCTTCCCAAGCTTCCTTGATGTTCATATGGTCTTCAATCACTAAGAAATGGCTTCAATGGTGATTCCAGAGAGTTAGAGCCTTGATTTCAGTAGATCGAGGTCGAATTTGAGAGAAAAGACTCCGTGGTGTGTGATAGAAACCGAACAAATGAGCTGGGTTTGCTCTTTGTTAGAATCTGTCTGCTGGGACCCGTCGCGTACCGCCAAGGCCAATCTTGCATGGCCTAGGCGTACCGCCAAGTATTTCGGAGGACAGACTCCCGCTCCGCTCCGTGTGCCGCCAAGCCTTCTGCCAAGGGATCTTGGCGTACCGCGAAGACCTCATTTCATGGTTTTTCGATTTCTTCGATTCGATTTCGCTCATGATCAATTCCTAACGTTTATCCTAAAAATCTAATGCAAGTTTAGTGTAGGACCAATTTGGAGCCCGGAAACAATCCGGTTCCTATGTAGATCTACTCGACAGCCTCTAGAATAGTGCGGATTCCTATTCCAGGGTTTTACAATCGAAACCAACAGGCCCCGTGGCTGTCCAACAATGAGGAGTGAACGTTTGGATCAAGATCGAACACCACGGGGTTAGAATCGAAGTTGGATAGCAAGGAACCACTCAAAACCCTAAGGGTATGACACTGGAGTGCTCAGGGAAGAGAGGAAGCCCGGAAAAGTTAAGTTTGAATCTGTTTGAACAGGTATATTTAGATTGTACTCATTTGGCCGAATGAGTAGCCGAATCACTCATTCGGCGAATGGCTCAGCCGAATGGACTTGGTCAACCAAATGAGTCATACGGATGACTCATTCGTTCGCCCTAGTCATTCGCTAGGCATTCATTCGCCCGAATGACCTCATTCTTAGGGTCATTAGCACGAATGGGTCTATAAAACATATATAATCAAAGTTAAACATAGTCAAACACATATAGACTAAAATAAACATTAAGAACAATATAGAAAGACTGATTTCATTAATAACATCAAATTTATACATCAAAGATCATACAACAAGCTGAACTAGGGACATCTCATGCACTAACATACTCCCCTGTGGACCTAGTTCTTCACTTTTCAGCATCTTTCTTGAAATACTTGTCTGATATAGCTTTCCAGTCTGTTCCAGCATGAATCCCAAAAACAATGCAGATCCGGATAACTCTCATGTATTGCAGTGCTTGCTCCATGTCTTCAACATCAAAGAAGATCTGACATCTGCACAAAGCTTTGACATCATTGTGTGACAGATTTATCAGCCACATAGGATCAAATATACATTATGTTTCCCACTTGTTGTCTTTGCACAACACAATCACAGCCTCTGCAGTTCGCCCATCATAATACCACCATCAGAAGTTGTCCAAGAAGTCTTGATGCATCTTCCATAAAGGAATCTTCTTCATGACTTTTGGAGTCAGCCACTTCAGGATGACTTTGTGTCTGCGGGTATTACCATTGATTTCTGGCTGATAGTATCTTTCTGGTTCCTGAGGCTTGAAATTGATCAACCTCTTCCTGTATTCATACTGGATCTGTCTAGAGAACCAAGCTGACATCCCCGAATCTCCACTATAAAGCATCTTCAAACGTGCGAGTTGGTAGAATTCAAATCCTGGCCACGTCTTGAAGTCATGAGGGTGCTTGAAATAATGAATCCCTTGTTCACTCTTGAAAGCATAGCATTGCAGATCATGAAAGTATGCCCAGCTAAGTATTTGACCTTCGGCCTTGTATCCTTTGGTCCTGTATACTTTGGTGTGTGTAGCTGGCATCTTTGCAACACTCTCCTTTTTAAAGACCTCCCAGTAAGCTTTCCATTCTTCTTTTCTCTTCTGGATGTCTTCTGCTGAAGACTCGCTGCCACTGATCTTCTCGTCAATTTTCCTGGTCAGTTCCTCCTTAGTGTGTTGACCGAAAAGATCAGTAAAGGTAGGCAGTTCATCCTCAGCTGAAGTATACTTTGCGTCCTCTTCTTCAGTAATATCCTCCAAAATCACTTTATCAACATCATCAAAGGTTTCAGGAGAAGGAATATCAGAAACAAGATCAGAGGTGTCATCAATGACAACCTAGTCAGGATTTAACCTGAACAACTCAGCAATTTGCTCCTTAGTCAAACAGTGAATAATCTCTCCTTCCTCCTTGTCGTAACTAACTGAGTGCTGTATAATGCCTTGACCATCGAGAATCATGTCAACGTCTCATCCAAACGACGTCTCAGAGGCACAGCTTGAACTTCCTCAATAGCTTTCGGCTCTTCAGATTGAGGAGGAGGAGGAGGCTTGGCACTTTTGTCGTGCTTTGTCTTGGTCTGGATCTCAGTGGGAGGAGACTGTTCTCCTGCTGCACTTGAAAAACTGGCAGACCCACTTCCGAAACTATCATCATCATGATCTGAATCATTGTCTTTATCAGAATCTTCATAGTCAACCTTCTCCTCATCAGATTCATCTTCTTCTTCTTCGTCTTCCTCTTCATCTTGATCTGAATCATTGGATGCAGCTTCAGTACCCTCGATCCTAAGAGTAGCGTCTTTGAGACTTTCCACTTGCTATGCTAATCGCAAGTTTTTGGCCTCAAGAGCTAGTATCCTCTCACTGAAACCAGAAGCAATCAGTGCCAACTGGTTGTGCTCATCAATGTACTTGAGCAGTTGCTCCTCCTGCTGAGCTGATCTAGCCCTCAAATCTACACGCTGGTCAGCAGCCTGTAACAATAGAGCATCTTGCTCACTGACCCTCTGTGTGAGTTGGGCAACTGCTGATGGTTCCTATCCATCAGCCTAAGAACCAAGTTGTTCAGTGTACTGAGCTGTTCAGTCACTGAAACAGTAGGAATATATGGATCAGCTCAGGTGATTAAGGGACCAGAAGAAGC
This sequence comes from Mikania micrantha, assembly GCA_009363875.1. NCBI lineage: Eukaryota > Viridiplantae > Streptophyta > Magnoliopsida > Asterales > Asteraceae > Mikania > Mikania micrantha. The sequence goes on from CM018695.1 coordinate 36,227,769, forward strand.
TGCAGTGTAAACAGCTGTAGGAGCACCAGAGGAGGTCAGAGGGGCAATAGTAATACGTGAAGGAGTAGCCTGTGACTTGGTCAGTGAAGAAACTGCAACTGTTGCAACTGATGTAATAGTAGTTGCTGCAACAGAAGACAATTCTGACCGCCTCTGTAGGACAAACTTAGTCCTTCTTCTCTTGGTAGGAAGGGATGATGTCGATTGGACAGCAGCAGCAGTAGATGTAGAAATGGAAGTACGTGAGAGAGGAGAAAACTCAAACTCGGGAATGAATGATGGATCGCTGATCTCCTCCCTATCAGGCTCTATATCTCCTGTCTCAAGAAAAACAACTTGGGATCTAAAGCATGTGGTCACCACCTGTGGCCGAGTGTCTTCAGAATTAGAATCATCTGAGGCATCCTCATCCTCATCCTCATCATCTACATCTTCCATCTGCTCATCCTTAGCTGATGTAGTACCAGCCATCTCTAGTGGAGTGGAGACGGTGGCCTCAATAGTAGCAAGGAAATCAAGCTCAAGAAGACTATCTAAATCTACATCGTCAGTATCAACACCAGAAACACCAACACCGCCTGCACCAACACTAGTAACACTACCACCAGCTCCAGACACAACATCACCACCAGAAACACCTGCACCACTACCACTCACATCACCAGCACCAGCATCACCACCATCATCTCCATCATCACCATCTGGTACTATAATATCCTCTACATCTGAATCAGAATTGTCATGTCTCCATTTCGTTCCACCAGGTGCAATGTACTCAGGGTTGTGAAGATGACCAAATAGAGCACGAACTGGAGGCTTCGTCTCTTTTCCTCTGTATGATAATACTCTGTTAAGAGTAATGTCGTTCATGTGCTCTGACCGAATGATGTCTGAGCTGGTCTTCGGTAGGTTAGGTACTTGAGCATCAATGATTTTCTGAAGGAATCTAGGGTACATGAGGAACTTCTTGTCACCTTTGAGAACGACATTCTCCTTCAGATGTGTGAATACCATCTCAGAGAAGTTGAATGGTAGATACAGCACCAAAGCAACAAAAGCACACTGTATAGTCTCCCTCAGCTCATCAAATCCCCCGTGCCTCGAGCCCAAGCAGTGAATAAGTACGTGTGCTAAGTACTTGAACTGTGGAGATAGAAAGGCTTTGTTGAGTACTCCGACTCCCAAATCACCATCGTACTTGCATCGCATAAAGCATCCTAGAACAAGAGAGCAATCAAGTAAGAAAGGATGATCCGGTGCATCCTGAAATCTACATGTTCTCCTGATGTGCTCTGCAGAAACAATAATGTCATGCCCTCTCACTTTGCCTCTGATCATAGGAGGCTCAACCTCACAATCTATCTCTGCTGATCTCTAGAAATCTCGATGGTGTGACTGATATGGATCATAGACTGTAGATATGGCAGCAAAGATCCTAGAACGCTTAAGAAAAGTAATAATCTCTCTAAAATGCTTGGCGTTCTTGGTGGCAAGATCCATGTGAGCACAGATGTTGTTCTTCGTCACAGCTTTGTAGTCAGCCATACTGAAAAACAAGAAAATAAACATGTCAGTTCAATTCAGTTAACCAATTTGGTAAAATCAGAAATTTTACACAAGTCTACAGCTTGTGCAAATGACACAGCAATGACCGAATGAACCTTGGCGAATGAGTCTACAATGACCAAATAGGTCAAGTCAATGGAATGAACTCATTCAGTTGAATCATTGACCGAAAGAGTCAAGTCAACCGAATGACCAGCGAATGAGGCTAGTGGCCAAAAGAGCCTCATTCAGTCGGATGGCTTCATTCTGTCGCTGCATCACATTCGGTCAGCTCTTGAAGTCCGAAAGGGAGTCATTTGGTCGGCCGAAGGATTTCAAAATCCCAAGTTGCCAAAATCACAAATTAGACCACAAAAACTACATCAACATGTTCAGAAATGACTGATTAAGATTTTTAAAACAAGTCTTAGGTGATTTTGTGTCCAATTTGGCCATTTATTAGAAGGTGATTGTTACGATCCCTAAAACCCTAATTCTAGGGTTGTTTACAGCGAAACCATGGACAAAACTGAATAATCTTGGTCCCAATGATACCTGTAACAACCACAAGAAGAAACACTATGAGTATGGTCGATTAAATGGAGAAGAATTGAAGAACAGAGGTGAGAGGATGATTCGGCCGAAAGGATTCACACAGTAGAGCGAGCGAATGAATTTGGGGGAATGCTTTGGTTCGACTGAAAGAGCCCTATATATAGGAAGTCTCATTCGGCTGAGAGGGCAACCGAATGAGTTTTTTAGCCCCAGATTGATTCGGCCGAATGACTCATTCGCATGAGTGAAGTCATTCCGTCGAATGAGCTATTCGCCTGTTTCATTCGCATAAATGAACTTAGCACTCACAAACACAAATTAATTTCAAATTTGACATTATGAACATTTAAACGAGTGCCATTATGAAGATTAGTCTGATTTGGTAATGGATTGGGATACGATTAAACATCTGAACACACAAATGATCATCTAAAACAAATTTGAAATATAAAATCTTTTTGTAATTTTCTGAAACGAAATACAACTGTACAACTAACAACTAAAACTAAAAACAGTTAAGAAGCACATATTTTTGTGAGCAGTCTTTCAAGAAAAAATGACACATACACCTAATCACATCAAATCAGCATTAATGAATGTTGCACTTAGACACATTTGTCTTATGATTTGATTGCTGATATACTTTTCCACATTAAACCTGACAATACATCATTTCTAAACAAATTAATAATCATTCATATTTTCTGAATGAGTTACCCATTGTATTTAACCAATAAAGATCAAAACCAGTTTGTAACTCATCTCTGCATATCTTAATACCTTAACATCATAAGTTCTATAAGGTTCAAATTTATTCTCTTTTTGTAATTTTCTTTTTGATTTGTCTCTCATGTTCAACACATTCTCATGGACGGCTTCAGCTAGGTCTTTACAAAGCAATATGGCACGTATACAGAACTGTGTGGACATGATCAACTTGTTCTATCCAAATGGACGGCTTCAGCTAGGTCTTTACAAAGCAATATGGCACGTGTATGGAATCGAAATTATTTTATTTTTGGATTTTTCTTAGCTTATCCTATCTGAATGGACGGCTTCAGCTAGGCTGCAACCCAACAATATGGCACGTGTACAGAATCAGATTTACTTTTATTTTCTTGTGATTCAATCATTCTCATCTGAATGGATGGCTTCAGCTAGGTCTTTACAAAGCAGTATGGCACGTGTACAGACTTGAATTCATGAATCATTGGAAACCGTATTAGATCCTATGATAACAGGTGTATACCGGATTTGAGTCAAAAAACTATTATCAGTTAGCTGGTTTTCTAAAATGGATCACACTAATCAGACTTTCTAAGTAATAACCAATAGTCTATATATTTTGTAAAGTTGGCCTATCAGTACATCAAATCACAATTCTCATGTGTTTTCGGTTTATGCATTCACTTTTTGCTTTTAAGACATGATAGGTTAACACATCACTTTCTCAAATAAGACTTTCTCATTTTTACAATTTTTCAAATGTTTTTGGATTTTTAAATTTTTCAAATGTTTTTGGTTTTTCAAATTAAACTACTTTTTCTCCCCCTAAAAACCTAAAACAAAAAATCTTTTTGAGTTTTTGATTAAGTGGAAGAAAATTAACAGAAATACTAATAAATTAAAATAAACTAACTAATAAAAGCGATGATCATTTGTTTGTTTCAGATGAAGAAATGACTTCATCCTTTTGACGAACACCATTAGCCGATAGCAGATATAAAAATCTGGGTTTACCAAAAGCATTTGCATAAAGATTGGCTTTCTGGTGATCGGTGTAAATTTTAACAACCTCGATGAGTTTCTTTTCAAAACAATCACTTATGAAGTGATATTTTATGTCGAGATGTTTGGTTTTCGAGTGCTGGACTGGGTTTTTAGTGACAGCAATGGCGGCAGTATTATCAACATAAATAGGAGTGTTAGAAAAATGTAACCCATAGTCCCTGAGTTGTTGCTGTATCCAGATGATTTGTGAGAAACAACTAGCAGAATCAATATATTCAGCTTCGCATGTTGAAGGAGACACCGATGTCTGCTTCTTGCACTGCGAGGTGACTAAACGGTTTCCAAAGAAAACTGACATCCTGCAGATGTTGACTTGAAATCTCTTTTGCATCCGCCATAGTCTAAATCATTGTATGCAGTAAGCTCAAAATTATCATCATTAGGGTACCATAAGCCAAGATCCGAAGTGCCCTTCAGATAACGCAAAATCCTCTTCACAACAATCATATGTGATACTCTTGATTTGGACTGATAACGAGCACACAAGCATGTGGCGAACATGATGTCTGGACGAGAAGCAATAAGATACATGAGAGATCCAATCATTCCTCGGTACAGAGTGGCATCGATTAAATCCCCCTTTTCGTCTGGTGTAATCTTGTGATTGACAGCCAGTGGGGTAACAGTAGGTTTTGCATCCGACATACTGAACCGGCTCAGAATGTCACCAACATATTTGGTCTGATGAATGAAGATCCCTGCCTCAGATTGATCCACCTGTAATCCAAGAAAAAATTTCATCTCCCCCATCGAGCTCATTTCAAACTTGTTTTTCATAACCTTCTCGAATTCCTTGCACAGACTATCATTTGTAGAACCAAAAATGATATCGTCCACATATACTTGTACCAAGAGTAAATCACCATCCTTCTCTCGAATGAACAGCATGCAGTCAATGACACCTCTTCTGAACCCGTTGTTCAGAAGATGAGTAGACAGTGTCTTGTACCACGCTCGCGAAGCTTGATGTAATCCATATAAAGCCTTGTCTAACTTGTAGACTTGGTCATGATGCAATGGATCCTCAAACCTGCGAGTTTGATTGACATACACTAGTTCATTGATCACACCGTGAAGGAATGCACTCTTGACATCCATTTGATAAACTTTAAATTTCTTGAAGGACGCATAAGCCAAGAAAATACGAATTGCCTCGAGACGAGCAACCGGTGCAAACACTTCATTATAGTCAAGTCCCTCAATCTGTCTGAATCCTTGAACCACCAGACGTGCTTTGTTTCGCACAACGATCCCGTGATCATCTCTTTTGTAACTAAGAACCCATCTAGTGCCAATAACCTTTGCACCTTTCGGTTTGTCAACGAGTTGCCAAACACCGAGTTTCTTAAATTGTAAAAGTTCTTCTTGCATGGCATCAACCCATGATTCTTCTCGTAATGCCTCAGTGACGGTTCGTGGTTCAACTTGAGAGATGAAGCAAGAATGGGCACAATAGTTCACATCAGCAAAGTCTAGTATATCTGCAAGACCACCTGAAGATAACTGATTTCTTGTCTTGACCCCATCAAGCGGACTTCCAATAATGTTATCCTGAGGATGAATACGATTAATTCTTCCAACAGGATGAGCAGGAACCTCAACTTGTGGATCAAGATTGTTCAAATTCAAGTCCTCAAGTGCAAGTACAATGTTGTCAACATTTAGTTCGGGGACAGCTGGTTGAGTTGGGTTATCATCTGTGTCTGAGCTGTCATCATGTATCTGTATGGGAGTTGGAGCTAATGAAAGTTGCACAGGTTCATCAGGTGCATTTTGTGCATCATACATCATTTGAATAGCAACATCATCATCTGAGTACATGGGAGGCATATTGAAAGAATTGAACAAGTCTGAATAATCAAACATCCAGTCTGGACCTTTCCCAGGTGGGGGCATAGAATGTCTTTGAACATCCACATGGTACCACTCCTCCACATTTTGAGTTGATCTATTGTCGACCCTTTTATTAGGAGTGTTGTACCCAAGAAAATACCATTCTTCCACTTTCTCATTGAACTTGCCTTCCTCGTGTTTCTTAAGCATCGTGCACGAAGCACCAAAAGGTTCAAGATACTTAAGATTTGGTTTTCTGTTATGGAGCAGCTCAAAGCAAGTCTTCCCATGTCTCTTGACTATCAAAACTCGGTTTAGTGTGTAACAAGCATTTGCAACAGCTTCATTCCAGAACTAAACTGGAAGGGATGAATCAGCAAGCATAGTCCAAGCAGCCTCAATCAAAGTTCTGTTCTTGCATTCAGCAACGCCATTCATTTGCGGGACATATGGAGCACGGAATTGTTGGACAATGCCACGTTCATTGCAGAAGTTCTCCATATTGTGATTCTTGAACTCTGTCCCGTTATCTGTTATGAGCATAGGGATCTTCAGCTTATAAAGAGATTCAAACTTAGTTACCAAAACTTGAATACACTCAAACGTTTCTAATTTCTCCTTTAGAAATAAAACCCAAAAATATATAGAATACTCATCAGTGATTACTAAGCAGTATTGATCTCCAGCTATACTCTTGCAGTTGACTGGACCAAATAAATCCATATGGAGAAGGTCAAGAGGAACAGTGATTGAATGATACTTTTTCAACTTGTGAGACTGCTTGGTCTACTTTCCCTTCTTGCAGGAGACACAGATATCAGACAGCTTGAAATTCTTTAAGCTGACACCCTCAACCAGATTATTGTGTACCAAATGGTTCATCTTGCGTAGACTCAAATGGCCCATCCTCTTATGCCAAAGAATAGAATCTTTCTCTGTAGCTTTTGACATAAAACATGAAGCTGAGGAGGATGTTGTTGAAGTTGTAGCCATATTGAGAACATACAAGTCTTGTTTATGGGGTGCAAACATCAGAATCCAGTCTTCAGGAATAGTGATGCCTTGCTTGAGGATGTAGCAACTGGAGTCATCAAAAAGAACTTTGTACTACTTGTCACAAATCTGTAACACAGAGAGTAGATTGTTCTCCAGCTGCTTCCCATATCTGACTTTGTCAAAAGAAACTTGGCCGTTTGAAAGAATACCCTCTCCTGTAATGAACCCGCCTTTGTCACCGGCAAACGCTACATATCCACCTCGAATTGAATTAACATTGGTGAGCAGCGTAATATCTCCAGTCATGTGCCTTGAAGACCCACTATCAATGATCCAAGAGCTGTTAAGAGCAGCTGTTGGGGCAACCTGCACAAACACAAACAATTAGTTCAATTTGGGAACCCAAGCCTTTATAGTCTTGGGTTGACCCAATGAGTCTCGGATCCAAACATCAATCCATTTTCCATCTGGGGTTGCCTTATCTGGAGTGTTTGAAACTAAAGTCTCAAAAAACTTAACTTTCCAGACTGAGTTTTTACTGAAAGAATTTTTCAAGTAAATGGATGATGGTTTTGATTGATTGACATTAACAACCTTGGGAACATCCAAGTTCACAACTTTCCCTTTACCCTTATCCAAAGGCTTAACAAGATTGGGTTGTTTGGGCTTTGATTGAGATTATTTAAAATCATATTTGACTTGTTTGCTAACATTCTGATTTTGTTTTCTAGGTGGTGCAACCTTAGGTCTGATCAACTGAGGACAAAATCTAACAACATGTCCAGGTGTACCACACTCAAAGCAAACTCTTTTGTCTTTGTGAGAAAACTGTTTGACTTTAGACTGACAATTTTTGGTTTGAAAAACATTTTTCTTAGTCTTGTCTTGCACAAAACCCAAACCCCTTGTGCCATTAAAAACAGGTTTATCAGTCTCTTTGGTCTCACTTGCTTCACCATCCTGTGAAGACTTCACAAAAGAAATGGCTTTGGATAACTTTGAAGCTATGTTTGTCTTGGGTAAGATTGGGTCGGCCTTTTTGGCAACAGATGTTTGATTCTTGACATAAGACACTTGAGGAGTAACTTCAGACTCATTCTCAGAATCAGAAACCCGATCTTCAACCACGCCCTCCACAAAAGATTCCTCAGACATTGAGGAACCCTCATCAGAAATAATCCCTATAGGATCAATAACTAATGGAGTTTTCACCTGAAAGTCTTTAACCTCTTTGTCATTCGGAGAATTGACAAAGCAGTTCAAGACTGGTGGGGGACAGTGATTGTATCTTGTTTCTTTACCATTCCCAGTTTAATCAGTCCCATTACTGATCATGTGCTCAATAATGTATGAATAGCTCTCATAGCTCTTGAGCTTCTGGCTTAAGGTCTCATAGTCACACTCGACTATGGCAAGTTTCTTCGTAGTCTCATTGATGGTGTTGAGATAAGAAGTAACTACATCCTGCTTGTTGAGCACAGCGATCTTAGCCTCATGTAACTGTTTGTTTAACAAATTAATTTTATCCTGAAAAATCTTTTTCACTTGATATTAAAATTCTGTTTGCTTCAATCATTTGATTGAGATCGCTGATCAAGTCAGAATTGTGCTTCTGACAAGCTAAGACCCTACTGTCAAGGTCAATACAGTTAAAGCATCTTGAATGAGAAGAATAACAGTCATCAAATACCTGATCTGACTAAGAGGTAGTAGAAGTGTTCACCATCATAGAAAACTAGGTAGCAGGTTGTTCAAACTCAGCATCAAAATCTCCTTGAGTGTCTGAGTCTGAAGTGCTTTCTGACTCTGAACCTGATGATTCCTCCAGACTGATCTTTGCTTCTTTAGAAGTGCTTTCATCAACTTTTTGGATTTCTGCAACACAAGCTTTATCTTGTCCTCCCTGATCAGGATTGAATCTGAAACCCCAGTTTTCGCCTTCATCATTTTGTACCATCAAGGCTTTTCTAGTATTTGAAGAACTTGCTTGAGCGGGAGTATCAACAAGCACAAGTCTTCGTTCTGGATTTGCTGCAGAAGATCTCTGATTCTGAAAAGGATTCTTGTTGCCTGTCTTCTTTGGTTTGTTGCACTGTCTTGCAAAGTGTCCTTTTTCTCCACAATTGTAGCAAGTGACAGATCCCATATCAAAACCAAATTTTGAATCCTTGTTCAAATTGATATCCTTTCCAGTTCTTTTCGCAAAATCCTTAGCTCTTCTCACTGCACTGGCAAGAGCCAACTTGATGTCTATCCTCTCCATATCATCCGAGTCAATCTAAGAATAATCTTCATTTGTCAAGTAAGGATTACCAATCAGCCCGGCTAATAGTCCATCATAGGAGCTCACAAGAGTAGACAGAAGACCCATATGCTCCTTTGCAACCTCTATAGTCACTTTATCAAAATGATATGTCTTCAGATTGATGATTGGATGACTATTTTCTTTCTGAGACGTTGATGTTGAGGATGATTGACTGAAGTGTATCTGGTTTGGAACAGGAGCTTCTTTAATTTGAGAGACAAAGGCAGTCTTCAGTGGAGCATGAGAAGAAGCTCTCTCTACAGTAGGAGTAGAATAATACAATGAAGGGTCCTGAACTTGAGCAACTCTCTTTGCCTTCCATTTGTTCTCAATCTCCTGTTCTTTCAGTTTCTAGATAAACTCATTTATGTCCATACTTGCCATCATCTCATTCTGCTTCAAGACCATGAGGAATGACTCCCATTTGGGAGGTAAAGCCTCTGCCAAACACTGAATCTTCTCTTGAGTTGTAGTCTTGACCTGATGGTTGAACATCTCACTCAGAAGATGATAAAATCTTGTAATCAGATCATCTAAGGACTCATTTCCCACATACATGAAACTATTAAACTCCTTTCTCAAAGCTTTGGACTTTATGTTCTTCAAAGCATCATTTCCCTCATCTCTCTGTTGCAACGCATCCCAAACTAGCTTAGAAGAAGTAAACTGTCTGAACTGATGAAAGATATCAGTAGCTATGGATTGAGACAGAATAGCATAGGCTTTCTTATCAAAGTCATATAACTTTCTCTATGGTTCAGTCATCCGGGTGACTAACATTGGAGTTCCATCTTCATTCAGAGGTCTCAAATAACCACCCTCTATCATCATCCATAAGTTTGTATCAACTTCCAATGAGGGTAATCATCTAATGAAAGCAACATAGGAGCTTTATTAGAGTAACCTGTCTCAATCTCTGTGAGTAGCAAAGTCTGAATCCGATGATTCTGGTTAGCCATCAAAGCTAAATCCTCCATTTTATCAAGAACAAGTGAATTCAACACTTAGAAAAATTCTCAAACTGATGGCTGAATGACTCTAACTGGACCGAATGTCGGGGACCGAATAAGAGTTAATCAACCGAATGTAATGGGACGACTGAATGAAAGGTTGACAGAATGATCTGTATACCGAATGAATGTATGACCGAATGATGATTGGACCGAAAAAATAAACAGCCAAATGAGCAGGAGACCGACTGAGTAGAAGGCCGAATGTGTAAGACTGAAAGAGAGCTATTCGGCGAATGGAGCTATTCGGCCGAAAGAGGGCTATTCGAACGACTTATTCGGATGAGCGGCTCATTCATACCATCTGAGGTTTTCAGCAACAAAAATCGCGAACAAGCAATCTCAGATTTGATGATTTGGATTGAAAATCGAGTAGAATCAATTTGGAGCCCGGAAACAATCTGGTTCCTATGTAGATCTGCTCGACAGCCTCTGGAATAGTGCGGAATCCTATTCCAGGGTTTTCCAATCGAAACCAACAGGCCCCGTGGCAATCCGACGATGAGGAGTGAACGTTTGGATCAAGATCGAACACCACGGGGTTAGAATCGAAGGTGGACAGCAAGGAACCACTCAAAACCCTAAGGGTATGACATTGGAGTGCTCTGGGAAGAGAGGAGGCTCGGAAAAGTTAGGTTTGAATCTGTTTGAACAGGTATATATAAACGGTACTCATTCGGCCGAATGAGTAGCCAAATCACTCATTCGGCCGAATAAGTAGCCAAATCACTCATTCGGCGAATGGCTCAGCCGAATGGACTTGGTCAACCGAATGAGTCATACAGATGACTCATTCGTTCGCCCCAGTCATTCGCTAGGCGTTCGTTCGTCCGAATGACCTCATTCTTAGGCTCATTCGCACGAATGGGTATATAAGACATATATAATCAAAGTTAAACATAGTCAAACACATATAAACTAAAATAAACATTAAGAACAATATAGAAAGACTGATTTCATTAAGAACATCAACTTTATACATCAAAGATCATACAACAAGCTGAACTAGGGACATCTCATGCACTAACATTTAGCACATAATCATATAATAACACATAAGTTGTTTGATCACCAACGTTCGTGAGACTCGTGTGTGTATTTCGATAATTCCTCGAATTATCTTTGATTGTTTTCGTTCGTCGCTACGAACCGTTTGCATGCTTGATTAACCATAACCAACATGTATTGCACAATCCAATAATTCCCCGTATTATTGATTTGCGTTTGTGTTTGTGTTTACCATACTTGGTTTCCAAAACCAATGTGCAATGTACGTTTCGATAGTTCCTCGAACTATCGTTTCGCAGTTGTTTGTGATTTGACTCATCTAATTATTCATAATTAAATGAAATGCAACAAGTATGAATGTGAAATGTAAAGGATGTAAGAGTCGCAATTTACCTGAAATTGCCGGGTGTCACAAAAACACCGAATACACAACCACCCAACACCGAACTAACTAATTTCTAACACATAATTCAAACCAAGAGAACATACCGAGTGAGTGCATCGACGACCCATAACCTCATGTGAGTTCATGGACCCCTTCTTTTCTTTAACTTACTGCCTTCCAAATCATTTGGGGCTGAGAACATGAACCCTCTTATTCGAATGATCAGCGAATAAGAGTTATTTTCTAATAATTTCAATAAAAGGATCAACTCTCAACCTCTTATTCGAATGTTATACGAATAAGTGTCTTTTCAATCATTTTTAATGAGCGTTCATCGCTCCATTCAACTTTTTCAACAAACAACAACAACAAACAAGTTTCAAGGGTTCAAACACAAATCATCGAGGAGATGTCCGTTGATCACAACAGTTTGAGGCTTTGTGCACAATCGAGAACAATCATTTTCCTGGGAATCTCCCATCAAACAAACAACATATTTGCATGGTATCTGTCTAGGGCAATTCACTAGAGCATGTGCCCACACAACAACACATCAAGAATTCGCTGAGGAATTCTCAAGTAAGTCCCTTTAGAGTCAATTACCATTAGTTGACGCGGGTTAACCCACGGTAACGTAGATGGTACCATAGGTCTAACCAACCTCTAGCGCCGAGGCTGGTACGTTACACGCATACACACGTGAAACAATAACTCGAATTAGTTCCAGGGCAACTAATTAACAAGGGCATATCAGTTAGGCTTGGTAAATGATCACATGGATGATATTACGGACAGACCACACAAACAACAACATGAGTTTTCAAACCAAACAAACGTTCGAGACCCGGTCTTGAACGATTTTCAAATGAGTACACAACAAACAATATTGTGCTACATGAAAGGAGCGTAAACTGTGTGATTTTCAAACAAACAAAACATGTCTCCTCTATCAAGAGACAGAGCATACGCTTCTTTCTCAAAACCTTACTTTTATAATCATTTGTTGTGTCGTGTAAAGTGGAGATACCCCAGTGACAAGGACTGATTTCCGTTAAGGACATCCTCGTGGATCACCGAAGGGGTGGTGGGCTGGCGGCCGAGCCTTGGCTCTACGTATGCCCTATACATAAACTACCTTCGATAATTTGGGTGGTGTCAGTAATGATGTTCAGGCTAATGCACTTGTGTAGTTCATTCGTGTTTTCAAAGCCATTCACACACCACTTTCAAAACCGTTGTGAATGGAAAGATTTTCACTAAACCTTTTACAAAACCTAATATTTTTGAAACTGACGTGAACTCACGAACCTAGTGTTGACAGATTTTTACATGTTCCCAGGTGAAGAACAAGTGAAAGCAAGATGACTTTTAGAGAGAGAAAAATAGGATCCCTTAGAGGAACCTACAACTCCTGCATGGAATCTCTCCGGTTAGGCCGGATACAAGATTCAAGACTTGCACTTGTGCAAGCTACCTCTATGGGACATCTGGTCCACATTCCAGATGTCCAAGTTAAGTTGTAATACAATTAAATTATAAAACAGTTGTAATTTGATTTTACTCATTTAATGTATTTAGTATTCTCATATCATCATGTGCAATGTAACAATTTGATCACTCCGATTACAATCACGCCTCAGGACTATTTCGTCCGACGGGTCTCCGACCCGGCCCGCCGGCCCGGGGTGTGACAGTTTTTGAGCTGCTATGAGCACACATACACAAATGTGTGTATGCGGCAGAGATAAAAAAGGAGAAAAGGGTTTCACTCCCTTTTTATAGCTAGGGTTAATTCTAGAGTTTTAAACGCGTGCCAGATTCGTCTCGCGGTCGTATTTCAAAACTGTTTATAATTCCTGGCCCTTTAATTTATTAGATAAACAACAATAAATTAAAATATTTTTAAAACGTTTATTTTATTCACTATAAATAATTTGTTAATTAATTATGTTAAAATGCGTTAATATCGCGTATACGATATATTTGACTTGTTAAATATTTTCTCTTTCTGAATAGAATTCTTATATTTTTAATATTACTAGTATTTGTAAATATGTAGTTATTTATACTTTTTACCACAGCTTGTGAGTTAGTACGTTTAATTAGTTAATGTGAGCATTCACACGTTAAGTATTGTTTTATAACATTCATTTACATGTCTCACCTTAATCCATAAGGATAAGTTATCTTTTAAATTTATTATTTATTATCGTTTGTCGGTTCTAGTTCGGATGGAAATGTTGCCAAACATTCGTTTAACTGGGTTTTTGTTATCATAGTATACATTACCTATGTTTGTCCTAATAAATCCTCCGGTTAGTATAAATATATATTTTATATTTAACTCGTTTAAATCTGGTTCTTTCATTTGTTCTTACAATTATTGATAGAATCATAATAATTCATTTATCGGGGGACTTTGTTGAAGTATTGTTCGGTTTAGATTTATGGCTTGTTAGCCTAGATTTATCAACTTTTTTATGTATAAGAATAAGTACATTTGACGAATTCATAATGGGCCTAATTAGGCCTAAGTTTTACTTAGCGGCTTAAATGGGATTTATCATCTAGTTACGATTTAATGTTTTAGTTTTTTGGGATTTCTTACATTTGGTACAGGCAGAAACACAGGAATGCGACTGATCGTATGTCACAGAACATTAGTTTAACAATACAATTCATTAAATGCGCCAAGACATACGTTCGAAAAATTGTCTAAGTATGCATGTCACATTATAGGTTACACTAATAAGTAATGTTCTATATTCAAATAGATACAACAATAAACAAAATAGAGAAGCCCAATTTACAACATGATAAAGTAACAATCCATAATTGTCTATTAGTTGTTAAACATGTAGCAACAATCTCCATATAAACTTGTCTTGATGTACTAACACCTCCTCATCATTATAAGTGTCATGACCTGAAAAACACATTTAAAATGCAACTAAAAAGTTGTTGAGTTCACAGGTTTTTTCTCAATAAAAGTGTAACAATATGCGCGCGTTGGTATGCCAAGTATATCATGCACTAATGTAAATGAAAGTAAATGACATGAGCTCACAATCAAGCCTCTGATTTGTTTAGCAAAAATAACCTAGTCAACTATTCAAACCTGACTAGTTTGATTTATAAAGACTGCCAAACCACTTACCAAATTCACTCTTTAGGAGAAACAACTTACAAAATCGCAACAAGTTATCATACGATTCGTTGATGATCAAATGACATATTCCTTAAACTAGATCTAGAGTTATGCACGAGTGAAGCTAAAGGAATGCTTTGTGAATGCTTGATTCACATACTCCCATGCACCATCTACTAGTTTCCTCAATTGAAGGAACCCCGCTTACAAGTAAATTAACTCACTAGACGACTTACAAACATACGAGCGTAATCTATTAGTTACATCAATTTTAAGAGCACATCTATAAGCGAATTAGGTCACTAGACAAGTTACAACCTCCTTCCAAATAAGTGATATCAAATTTCGAGGACAGAATTTCTTAAAGGAGGGGAGACTGTAACACCCGTCAAATTTCAGTAAACGGGTCGTTGCTAAATGAACCAAATGGGCTAGGCCCAGTTAAGCCCAATAGGGCCCAATAACCTCAATCATAAAGATAAGCTCGTTCAAACTTAATGACTGTTCTTAACGAGCTGAAATATAATTATCGGGCTTGCGAAATGAAACTAACGACTTATTTATTTAACGTTCGATGATCGACCATTATCAAAAACTTGAAAATTGAGTTCTCCACGTTATGTAATAATAATAATGATATTATTATTATTATTATTCAAAATTCAAACAAAAGGGCCATTCAAAACATTTAAACAAGTAAGCATTTAAAAATACTGAGTTAGTTGTTTAAACTCGTTTATTCATCCGATTAATTCTCAGTTGACAAACCATATATTACGGGATCATTTGCATTATTCGTAACATGTTTCGGTCACGAAATAATAATTATAACAACAAACACGACTCGAATGAGATCATTACGCGAATAATACAGGAGTTATACGCGATACAGACTGACCTATAGTATCTCCACCTACCCCAAAACCCTATGTATAAAAGCATCTCATTCTAATAATCCCTTCATTTTGGTCCAGCCGTAATACACACAATACACACACACACTAGTGAATGTGATTTCTTTTGGTCAGGAGCAACAGCTAAAAACCAGCTGGCCACCATCATCTCTGGCCACCTCCTTCATTTCCGGCAGGTGACTCATAGGTTAAGGCTGCCACGCAATCACCTCATCTCCAGCCTCATGCTTCATCCTTACCCATCGTTTTTAACACACCATACACACTGCAGTGTGTGCGTCTTGTTCGTGAAACCACAGTAGAAAAGAAGCAGCTGCAAGCCTAGCTCCGGCGATCTCCTACTCCTCAACTACTCTTTCCCGACGCACCTCCGGCCAAAATCCAGTGTACCTCGACCACTCATAGCAGCCTCTTCCCTCTCTGTAGACTCTAGCTCCGGCAAGTCCCTTCTCGGCACTCGTAGTTACGGTTGACACAGGTGAGACTTCGAACCATGTTGTTTTTGGTTAAATGGGTTGTTCAAACAGCTGATCGAAGTTCACTACCTTGATTTCTTGATGGGTCGTATCAGATCAAAGTCAAACCTAATAAACATATATAAACACAACCAAAGAATAGGAAATACTTGATTTCATTAACAATATCAACTTTGTACAAACAAAATTAGACAATTACATTGAACTAGGGACACTATATGCATCAATAGAAACATTTGTCTTTGTTAAAAAATGTATACCACGATGTCACCTTTAACCTAAAAGCGATAAAATTTGTATCACAATTTGTTTCTATGGTAACAATCGATAACAAAACTTTCAACCTATTGACTTTGACATTTATAAATATTCATAATATATAATAATTTTTGGTCACACATATTTTATGACACTTATACTATATTGTATAAGTATGTTTTGTGTTATTTTATGCATTTGTAACCATTTTAGTGTCAAAAATCGAGTTTCTACTAATTTGTCAGGTTTATAGATTTTTAGGCGTTTTTAAAATGCTATTTTTATATTTTTATTTTACTTTATTCTCCTCAATAATTTATATGTTAGATATTGTAACATCAGTGCCATAAACGTTACTGGAACAGTGATCTACACAGTAACATCAACAGTAAATCAGGTACACATTTCAGTTGTTATTCATATATCATTATCATTTCATGTTATCATAGAACTGTTTCATGATCATCACAGAAACGTAACTCAGAACTATGGTTCATCAGTAAGATAATTATCTAGCGATACAGAACCATCATGTGATTGTTAGTTAGGATTTTATTATGTATAAACATATGTGAGGATTTACAGAACAAAACAACAACGGATGTCGTTATGTGAATGCTAAATCGACGAATTATTCGTATAGGTGACGATCTGTACGAATGCATCTGAAATTTTAACGTTCTGAATGATGTCCAATAGTTAGAAAACCATATTGAAAAGTGTAGTTATCGTCGTATTCGTACGGGTGACGATTCGAACGAATACGCGCGACAACTGTACGATTCGATTTAAACTGTAATTTAAATATTTTCAGAAAATTTAAAATAAACGGAAGATATTTAGTTAATTTACTAGGAATCACCACTTAAAATAAATTTATAAACTTTACTTTTAAAACCGTTATATATCGTACAAAAACGAAACGAAACCGACACTTCTATGCGAAACCGAGCGAGACCGAACACGCTGGTATTATGGGAAACCTTTAATGAGGCAATTAATGCCTCATTCAACCCCCACCAACCAGCCACCACCCCCAAGATTCGAGCTCTCTCTCTCTACTTTCTCTCTCTAAACCTCCAAGCTTCATCTCTCTCATTTCTCCACGAAATCAAGCCATTTTGGTGTCAAAATGACCATTACAACTTGTAGATCGTAGAAGTACAACCGATCGGAGCTTTCAACCATCTGTTTTGAGGTAGAATCGAGTTTCCTTTTCGGTTTCTAGGGTTTTCAAACACTTGGTTCGACCCACTCTCATCACCGGTTCTAAACCCTTAAAACCTTAGGGAAAATGCACTAAACCACACTAGGATGAGTTAGGACCAGGTGGGGTACTAGGATTTAGCTCTAAATCCCAGTTTTTAGGAGCTGCAAATGTGGGAGGTTGCTTGGCCGAAGCACCACCATCAGGTGGCGCGAAGGGACAACAGGCCGAATGGCCAGCCCCCCCAGGCCGAAGAGCTTCATTCGCTCGGCCTTCCCTCATGCGGCTCGAGCCTTTCGCCCCAACCCCCATTCGGTCCAGGCTCAATAGCACCATCTCACCTTCGTTCAAACTGATTCGGTCCAAGCCATGCGGCCAGCTTCATGCGGCCAAGACACTTCTGTCGGTCAGGAGGGTTAGTCGCTCGGCTACTTCATTCCGCCAAGCCTTCATTCGGGAAACCCATCCTTTCGGTCGAAGCCCGTACGTGGGGACCTTATTCGGCCAAGGGAGTTGACATGGGTAACTTGGATGGCTAACTTAATGTAGTCTTGTATGGGAAGGTTTAACCAACTATAATTATTTCATGTATGCATGGGATCCTCACGAAATCGCATGCATGGATTTGCATATGGATGGAAACATGGGAAAGAGCATTAGGGTTTAATACTAAGACTTTAAAGGATAATAAGGTGTGATCGTGAAAGTTCGATACAAGTTGAGTTAACATGCATGAATCTATTTTGAGCAATCATAATTAGGGTTTTCACTAACAAGAGCCTTCATAAATCAAATTAGAAACTAAACATGGGTGTTAACATCATTGGAGTTAAACACTCTTGGGAATTTGTTGAGAAGCAAGGATCATAGTCTAAGATTAAGGTGTTGATTTCATTATTTACACCCAACACCTAGAAAACTTCATGAAAACATATAATCACATTAGATGGTTCACTCGAGCCATCTAGGATGAGTTATATACATAGTGATCAAGGAACCATGGGAAATGAAAAGCTATCAAAAGACTTAGAGTTAACCTAAATTGATTAGCTAAGTCTAATCATGTTTAACTTATATTTTATTAAAATAAATTAATGTTTAATAAAAGGAATTGACTTATAAATATTCTTTAAATTAAAATAAATGAATTCTAATTAAGAGTTTAACTAACATGAATTATTTAAAATGTTTTAAATAAGAACTTGTGATGTAATTAACATAAACCCTACTCATCTAGGGTTTAGTAGTGAACGATATTGGGACAAGGGTTACAGGCGGGTAATACGTTAGACTAGTTACAGGAAATCTTAGAAACACATTAGTGACATAGGACACTTAGTTGCACACCGAGACCCAAAACCCTAGTTGCGTCTATTATAAATACTTATAGTATTCGAATTTTCTTAAAACAAATCACGAACTGAAGAAACATAGTCTACAAGCAACGAGCGCGCATTATCTGTTGTTATTCATTCTTAGCAACACAGGTGAGTTCACTGCCCCTTTTCTAAACAGTTTTGTTTTCAAACGCGGGGCTGAGAAGCATGCGTAAACCTTTTTATTTAAATATGTTTTACGTAAATGCTTTTACTTATTGTATGTTTTATATACATGTATATAATCCTAGACTCCTGTCTAGGTAAATTATATGCACGTTAACAAATGAATTAACTAATTACTCTTATGAGTAATGCAATAATTCTAAAACAAACACTTATTCTATCAAATTCAAATTCAACGAATCTAAACTCAAAGTGTGATCAAGAGAACTAAAATTAAAGATCAAATTCAAGGAAATCTAATTCAGTGTGTGTTCAATAAAACTAAGGATCAAATTCAAGAATCTAATCTCAGTGTTGTAGTCATGGAATTCTAAGGGTCAGAATCAAGGAAATCGTATCCGTGTGTGAATCAAAGAACTAATGAAATCATTAAGATCTAATGAAATTATTAACGATCAACTTAAGGTGGATTGTCAGTTATATTCAGATCGAGACCACGTGTTAACACACGAAAAGTCCCGTCATAAATAGTAGACTCTTGTAGTCAAGCTGATATGGGCACATTATGAAAGTCCCGACGCATACAGGTAGACTCATTTGGGTCATGCCTGATATGGGCCACGTGTGAGACGGCACAACTTGGACTCCACCAACAACTAAGTCTAATTGATTGAGTCAAATAAGGCCCAATTATCATGTTTTAGTTGTATTTAAATGGTTAATTATTCATATAATTAAGCATTTAATATATTGTTTCTACAAGTGCTATGGGTAATCATGAATACGTGATGAACTCAAGAAATCAGTAGTATTTCGAATTGTGGAAATCAAATTCTAATATGAAGACGGATGGAATGAAACGCTTAATTATCATTAACAACAATATGCTAAGCAGTCCGGTATGAGGTGGGACGGTGGCTGGGGTTTGTCCCCTACATATGCCCTATATATAAGCATACTTGATTGGATAGCATAGGTGGTCGTTGATAAGGTTAAGGTTGTCATTTCGGGGGATCAAGGTAAACAGTTTTCAAGGTAATCAAACATTAAGGATCAATAGTGTGGGATGAAATGCTTAATTATCACCAGGAACAATATATCATGTGGTTAGGTATGTGGTGGGACGGTGGCTGGGGCTTGTCCCCCACATATGCCCTATATATAAGCATATTGAACTGGATGGTATAGGTGGTTAATGGTGAGGTTAAGGTTGTCATCCGAATGGTTATTAAAATTCATTTTTTTAAATAAAACTACATGAACTCACCAACCATGTGTTGACTTGATCTTTTTGCATCACTTCTCATGTGACGAACATGTCTGAGTAGAAGTTAATGCTTTAGGACTAGGATACCAGTTAGAGGACCTAGTATTTTGGACCTGCATATTTTTGAAACATCATTTTACAGATTATTTTGTATATCTTGTGCAGATACAAGATAGAAGAATTATGATGTTGATAGTAGATTTTACATTGTTCAATTATGAACAAAACTGAAGTAATTTAACTTTGTAATTCTATTTTCATTTAGCATTTTCTCATTATATATCATGTGCAATGTAAACAATTTGATCATCACGATTATCATTCCCGATATCGCGCCCCGGGACCATTTCACCCGACGGGACACACGATTCTGCCCGCCGGCTCGGGGTGTGACAGATTGGTATCAGAGCCATGTTTATAGAGAAACATAGGTCATTTATTTAAATGCTTTGGCCTAGACTATAACCTAGGGACCCTTCATGTAGAGAACATAGGATTTATATACTTGCATTATGTCTTCGGCATTCGATCATTTCACTAACCGATTCCTTTTCGGTTGTGATCAAAATGTCACCGCGAAGACAACCTACACCACCACCACCACCTCCTCCTCCTCCCCCACACTCTCCACCTCCAGACCCGAACACGAATGCGAACCTGGATCCCGCTACTATTGCTTTAGCAACCCTACTGAGCAGTCAGCTGACTAACCAGCTGAAAGAGGTGATTCCGGAGATGCTTAACCGTATTCGGAATGACAGCAACAACACCAGGCATTCATCGGGAGAAGCCAGTGGGGATACCGGCAGTACTTCAAATTACTCCTACAAGTCTTTTGTGGGATGTAAGCCGCCAATTTTTAGAGGTACTAAGGGAGCCATTGGTCTGATCCAATGGATAGAGAAGATCGAGACTACTCTGGACCTCTGCAGTTGTCCAGAGCACCATAAGGTTCGTTACTCTGCTGCAACTTTCAGCAAGCGAGCGTTAACTTGGTGGAACTCGCATATTCAAGCTAGAGGAAGAGAAGAAGCCATGTCGATGACATGGGAAGATTTCAAGGCCCTTCTGAGAATTGAATTATGTCCAAAGAATGAGTTGCAAAGGATGGAAACTGAGCTGTCTAACCATGTTATGAAGGGAGCTGATCATCTGGGGTATACTACCTACCATGAGTTGGTAGCCTTGATGCCAGACATGGTACCAACTTTGGAGAAGAGGATTGATTGGTATGTAGGTGGACTCCCCGCCTGCATTAAGGGTTTAGTCGTTGCAGCAAACCCTGTTACCTTAGAGTATGCTGTGAGTTTGTCTGGGAACCTCACTGATCTAATGGTAGCCTCCGGAACTTTGAAGAAAGAGGCTGACTCTGGAAAACATAAAGAAGAATCCTCCAAGAAGCCCCATCACCATCCAAATAAGAATCAGAAGACCATAAAGAACTACACAATGGCTACCCCGCTCAACCAGGTAGCCGTTGTACCGCAGAACCTGCACAAGAAGCCATACACTGGCCCACACCCTCTGTGTACTAAGTGCCAGTATCATCATGCTGCTAGCAATCCCTACCGTCACTGCACGGGATATGGAAGAAAGGGCCACTGGGTCCAAAATTCCAGGATGACACCCAATCAAGCAGTCAACAATGCTGCTTTAGCTCTCCCTCCACCCAACAACTAGAACAACAGTGGATGCTATAACTGTGGCGAAATTGGCCACTTTGCAAAGAACTACCCGAAGAAAGCACAACTGGCAGTTCCAGCACCACGTGGAAGAGCCTTCGCTATAGGAGCTCCAGCTGCTCGCCAAGACCCCGAATGTGGTCACTAATACATTTCTCTTACATGACTTTTATGCATCTATTCTGTTTGACACTGGTGCAGATCAGAGTTTTATCTCTACCGATTTTGCATGCCAACTAAATTCTACTAAGGAACAATTAGATTCCCCTTACATCATAGAAGTAGCTAACGGGAAACAAATCACATTTAGTACAGTATACAGGAACTGCCCATTAACACTTAATGGTCATACTTTTACCATCGACTTGATACCGATGGAGTTGGGTAGTTTTGATATCATCTTTGGAATGGATTGGCTATCTCTTAATCGAGTGGAAGTCATCTGTTCTGAAAAGCTGCTTCGAGTTCCAGTGACGAATGATCGTGTATTGGAAGTCAGAGGGGATCAAGCAAAACGAAGTGTCAAAATCATCTCTTGCATAAAGGCGCGTAAGTGTCTACAGAAGCAGTGCGTAGCTTTTCTGACTCATGTGGTGGAGAAAGAGAAAGACAGGAAAAAGATTCAAGACGTGCCGATAGTGAAAGAATATCTAGAAGACCTACCAGGTTTGCCACCTGGGTGACATGTAGAGTTCTGTATTGACTTAATTCCTGGAGCAACTCCTGTTGCTAAATCTCCTTATAGGTTAGCACCTTCAGATATGCAGGAATTGTCGAATCAACTACAGGAGCTACTTTATAAAGATTTCATCAGACCGAGCTACTCACCTTGGGGAGCTCCGGTTTTGTTTGTGAAGAAGAAAGATGGATCGTTTCGAATGTGCATAGACTACCGAGAGCTGAACAAGTTGACTATCAAGAATCGGTATCCATTGCCAAGGATTGATGATTTGTTTGACCAGCTGCAAAGAGCACAGTACTTCTCGAAGAATGATTTGCGGTCTGGATATCATCAACTCAGAGTTCAAGACGAAGACATACCGAAGACGGCGTTCCGAACCAGATATGGGCATTACGAGTTTATGGTGATGCCTTTCGGATTGACGAATACACCAGCGGTCTTCATGGACCTCATGAACCAAGTGTGCAAGCCGTATCTGGATCAGTTCGTCATTGTCTTTATTGATGACGTACTGATTTATTCTAAGAGCAAAGTTGCACATGAGCAACATCTCAGGAAGATCTTGGAGCTGTTAAAGGAAGAGAAACTCTATGCTAAATTCTCTAAGTGTGAATTTTGGCTAAGAGAAGTTAAATTTTTGGGTCATGTAGTTAACAGTGAAGGAATACATGTAGACCCTGCCAAGATTGAAGCTATCAAGAACTGGGATACTCCGAAGACGCCGACGGAGATACGGTCTTTTCTGGGACTGGCAGGTTATTACAAGAGATTTATCTCAAACTTTTCTAAGATAGCCTTACCTCTCACTAAGCTAACTCAGAAAAGTGAACCGTTTGTTTGGGAGCAGAAACAAGAAGATGCCTTCCAATCATTGAAGAAAAAGTTATGTGATGCTCCAATCTTATCTCTCCCAGAAGGCTGTGATGACTTTGTTGTATATTGTGATGCCTCCCACCAGGGACTCAGTTGTGTGTTAATTCAACGGGATAAAGTTATTGTGTATGCATCAAGATAGTTAAAGATTCATGAGAAGAACTACACTACTCATGATCTGGAACTGGGAGCAGTGGTATTTGCATTGAAGATCTGGAGACATTACTTATATGGCACTAAGTGTACCATATTCACTGATCACAAGAGTCTGCAGCACATCTTTGATCAGAAGGAACTCAACATGCGACAGCGGCGTTGGGTTGAACTTTTGAACGATTACGACTGTGTAATCAAGTACCATCCAGGGAAGGCAGACGTTGTAGCTAATGCCTTAAGCCGGAAGGAACGGGTCAAACCCTTGCGAGTCAGAGCAATGGGAATGACTGTGCAGACAAGCTTACGTGACCAGATTATTCAGGCACAACAAGAGTCAGTTGAACGAGGAAACCTGAAGAAAGAACTGGATTGTGGAGCAAAGAGATAATTTGAAACGAAGCCTGATGGAGTTGTCTATTACCAGGATCGAGTATGGATTCCTACGGTGGATGAATTGAGAAGACTTATCTTCGATGAAGCACACAAGACCAAGTACTCCGTGCATCCAGGCGCTGATAAAATGTACCAAGACTTACGGGGATTCTATTGGTGGCCGGGAATGAAGAAAGACATAGCCGAGTACGTCGGTCGATGCCTTACGTGTGCAAAGGTAAAGGCGGAACACCAGAAGCCGTCAGGTTTACTGGAACAACCTGAGATTCCGCTCTGGAAGTGGGAACAAATAGCTATGGACTTCATTACCAAGCTACCCCGCACTTCCAGTGGTGATGATACGATCTGGGTTATCATTGATCGTTTGACAAAATCTGCTCACTTCTTGCCAATGCGTGAAACCTTCATGACGGATAAACTGGCAAGACTGTACATCAATGAGATAGTGGTACGGCACGGTGTACCATTATCTATCATTTCGGATCGAGACAGCAGATTCACATCAAGATTCTGGCAATCATTGCATAAATCTCTAAGGACGCACTTAAATCTGAGTATAGCTTACCATCCACAAACGGACGGTCAAAGCGAACGTACAATACAGACCCTGGAGGATATGTTGAGAACCTGTGTGTTAGATTTCGGTGGAAATTGGGACTCTCATTTGCCACTGATTGAATTCTCCTACAACAACAGTTACCATAGTAGCATCGGATGTGCACCGTTCGAGGCTCTATATGGGCGAAAATGTCGGTCACCGATTTGTTGGACTGAAGTGGGAGATAAATGTATAACTGGACCAGAGCTTATTCAAGAGACTACCGATAAGATTGCTCAGATTCAACAAAGGCTACAAGCAACCAGAAGCAGAAAAAAGAGTTATGCCGACAAACGGCGTAAGCCGTTGGAATTTCAAGTGGGAGACCGCGTCATGTTAAAGGTATCCCCATGGAAAGGCGTGGTTCGTTTTGGAAAGAAAGGCAAGTTAGCACCACGATACGTAGGACCGTTCGAGATCATTGAACGTATTGGTCTTGTGGCGTATACTACCAGATGAACTCAATGGTGTGCATGACGTGTTTCACGTTTCAAACTTGAAGAAATGCCTTGCTGACGAATTGCTCGTCATACCGATCGAAGAAATTTAAGTGGACGAGCAGTTACATTTTATTGAAGAACCTTTAGAGATCATGGATCGCAAAGTTAAACAACTAAGGCGAAGCCGTATTCCGATCGTCAAGGTTCGTTGGAATTCAAAACGTGGACCTGAGTTTACTTGGGAACGCGAAGATCACATGAAGTCCAAGTATCCCCAACTGTTTACAGAGGAAACCGTACCTGATAACGATTCTTAAATTTCGGGACGAAATTTCTCTAACAAGGGGAGACTGTAACATCAGTGCCGGAAACGTTACCGGAACAGTGATCTACACGGTAACATGAACAGTAAATCAGGTACACATTTCAGTTGTTATTCATATATCATTATCATTTCATGTTATCATAGAACTGTTTCACGATCATCGCAGAAACGTAACTCAGAACTATGGTTTATCAGTAAGATAATTATCTGGCGATACAGAACCATCATGTGATTGTTAGTTAGGATTCTATTATGTATAAACGTATGTGAGGATTTACAGAACAAAACAACAACAGATGTCGTTATGTGAATGCTAAATCGACGGATTATTCGTATAGGTGACGATCTGTACGAATACATCTGAAATTTTAACGTTCTGAATGATGTCCAATAGTTAGAAAACCATATTGAAAAGTGTAGTTATCGTCGTATTCGTACGGGTGACGATTCGAACGAATACGCGCGACAACTGTACGATTCGATTTAAACTGTAATTTAAATATTTTCAGAAAATTTAAAATAAATGGAAGATATTTAGTTAATTTACTAGGAATTGCCACTTAAAATAAATTTATAAACTTTACTTTTAAAACCGTGATATTTCGTACGAAAACGAAACGAAACCGACACTTCTACGCGAAACCGAGCGAGACCGAACACGCGGGTATTATGGGAAGCCTTTCTCTCTACTTTCTCTACGTTCTCTCTACTTTCTCTCTCTAAACCTCCAACCAGCCATCACCCCCAAGATTCGAGCTCTCTCTCTACTTTCTCTCTCTAAACCTCCAAGCTTCATCTCTCTCATTTCTCCACGAAATCAAGCCATTTTGGTGTCAAAATGACAATTACAACTTGTAGATCGTAGAAGTACAACCGATCGGAGCTTTAAACCATTTGTTTTGAGGTAGAATCGAGTTTCCTTTTCGGTTTTTAGGGTTTTCAAACCCTTGGTTCGACCCACTCTCATCACCGGTTCTAAACCCTTAAAACCTTAGGGAAAATGCGCTAAACCACACTAGGATGAGTTAGGACCAAGTGGGGTACTATGATTTAGCTTTAAATCCCGGTTTTTAGGAGCTGCAAATGTGGGAGGTTGCTTGGCCGAAGCACCACCATCAGGTGGGCGGAAGGGACAACAGGCCGAAGAGCTTCATTCGCTTGGCCCTCCCTCATGCGGCTCGAGCCTTTCGCCCCAACCCCCATTCTGTCCAAGCTCAATAGCACCATCTCTCCTTCGGTCGAACAGATTCGGTCCAAGCCATACGGCCAGCTTCATGCGGCCAAGACACCTTCTATCGGCCAGGAGGGTTAGTCGCTCGGCTACTTCATTCGGCCAAGCCTTCATTCAGGAAACCCATCCTTTCGGTCGAAGCCCATACGTGGGGACCTTATTCGGCCAAGGGAGTTGACATGGGTAACTTGGACGGCTAACTTAATGTAGTCTTGTATGGGAAGGTTTAACCAACTACAATTATTTCATGCATGCATGGGATCCTCACGAAATCGCATGCATGGATTTGTATATGGATGGCAACATGGGAAAGAGCATTAGGATTTCATACTAAGATTTTTAATGGATAACAAGGCATGATCGTGAAAGTTAGATACAAGTTGGGTTAACATGCATGAATCTATTTTGAGCAATCATAATTAGGGTTTTTACTAACAAGAGCCTTCATAAATCACATTATAAACTAAACATGGGTGTTAACATCATTGGAGTTAAACACTCTTGGGAATTTGTTGAGAAGCAAGGATCATAGTCTAACGTTATGGTGTTGATTTAATTATGTACACCTAACACCTAGAAAACTTCACGAAAACATATAATCACATTAGATGGTTCACTCGAGCCGTCTAGGATGAGTTATATACATAGTGATCAAGGAACCATGGGAAATGAAAAGCTATCAAAAGACTTAGAGTTAACCTAAATTGATTAGCTAAGTCTAATCATGTTTAACTTATATTTTATTAAAAAGAAATTAATGTTTAATAAAAGGAATTGACTTATAAATATTCTTTAAATTAAAATAAATGATTTCTAATTAAGAGTTTAACTAACATTAATTATTTAAAATGTTTTAATTAAGAACTTGTAATGTAATTAACATAAACCCTACTCATCTAGGGTTTAGTAGTGAATGATATTAGGACGATGACAATGCCAATGCCTCAACTTCTTCTTCCATGGCCTTAATCATGATGGAGGAGAGGGGATGGGAAGCTGATTTTGATTAGATTCTAATGAGAAAGAGAGAGTTTGTGTGTGTTCTTGGAGAAAGAGAATGTAAAATGAAAAGTTGTCTTGAATTTGATTAAAAGTGATTTTATGGTTTAGTAATTTTGATGTTTGAGTTTCTTTAACTCCTCTTTAGAAGGTTCTAAAATATGTTTTTGTTACACTTTATAACACATTAATATGTTACAAACGGTCATGTGACATAACACTAACCTTTATATCATGTTATATTGTCATAAATGGTTATTTCATAACTTTTTGTGCAAATTTTGTTTATGTCATTATTTATGAATATTACTGGCAACATTTATTAGTTATTTTTATTTTTTATAAGTATTTTTAGGTTTGTGTATCATTAATGTGTGTCGGTTAAACCAAATTCTACAACAATAATGGTAAAATCTTGGTTTTACTGTCGTTTATTTGTCAACCGACTAAGCACTATCTTATGTTGATTTTAACATGTATAGCACACGTTTATAGTGTTTAGGCATCGTTTAAGAAAATTTGGCATCTATTGGTCAAAGTCAGAGTCAATGGTCAAAGTGAATTGGCAAAGTCAACTGAAATTTTACTATGGATGTCACACATGTCGTTTGTTCGGTAGGAGCCACGACCTATTGCTATAAAAAACTGAGCTCTAACACGTTTCCAAAATTCCGTACTTGTTTGGTTATTACCAATGAACAGATCTTCAGAAAAATCGATGTAAGCACGAGCTAATTTGCAAATGTTAGAAACATGTTTGGGTAGTTTGGGTAGTTTGGGTTGTTTGTATTGGCTTGAGGATGATAACAATTCATAAACGGGTTAAAAAACTAATTGCTTGGGTTGTTTGGATCCGTAGTATGTAGAAGATTTTTTTGTAAATTTAAGAGTTGAAATTTTTAGAAAATTTTAAAAGATGTTAAGTATTTTTTGTTGTGTTAAATTGGTTTATATAGGTAAAAAGTTTGAGTTTATATTAGCGTTGAAAGGTTTTTTTTTACAAATCTCCAAGTTCACCCGTGATCACCCTCACGCCACTGCCCGTCTGCCTCTCACGCTTCGATAACGCCCCTGCGTAGCAGTGAAGGTCACGCTTTATAATACATAGCCTAGCCTTGTAAATGAGTATTTCTCACGATTCTTTTCGATTTCGTGCTTCCGACTCGATCCTAAGCGCCGTCGCCGTATCTACTTCCCGGTACGTTGATTCCTCCTCAATCATCTTAAATTCCGCATGATTTTGGTGTTTTCCACTTTTCCCCCCTTTGTTTTCATCTGCTAACACAAATTGATGTTATGGATCTTATGCAGTTACCTCTGAGGGAATTATAATCTATTCGTAAATCAATCTTTGAATCCTTCTACAAATGTTCAAGAACACATTCCAATCTGGCTTCTTATCTATTTTATATAGCCTAGGGTGCGTAATTTTTGAATTTCAACGGATTTATATGTGCTTTTGTTGAAATATGCCGTTTTGAAATAATGGAAGCTTCTTATTTGTTTATTTATGTAAATTTAATGTTTTTGTAGGAGCAAGCCTTTGCAGATTTGGGATAAAGAAGGTGAGTGGTGTGGTGGTGACGTGGTGACTCCTCTTATCATCTGTATTCAACTTTAGTTGTTCTTTTGCATGTCATTATTGTGTTAGTTGGTTACTTTTACATATTTAGTTTATTAAAGGTTGAATGTTCATGAACTAAGTTTAGGTTCCATGGAACTTGGGTGATTAATTTTGAATGGCTGTCTAGGTGCATTTTGCTTAATTATGGGTTTACTGTTTGAAACACTATTACCCAGTTTATTGTTGGCCATAGTAGAGGTGTTGTTGGAACCCTATCAAACTTTATTTGTGACATCCTATGCATTACTAGGACAGTTTTTGTAGTTTACTAGAAATGCGACCAAATAGAAACCTTAAATTGTTGACATCCTATGCATTATAGGACAGTTTTTGTAGTTTACTAGAAATACATATAAA
The DNA here is from genome assembly GCA_009363875.1 of Mikania micrantha. Taxonomy (NCBI): domain Eukaryota; kingdom Viridiplantae; phylum Streptophyta; class Magnoliopsida; order Asterales; family Asteraceae; genus Mikania; species Mikania micrantha. The sequence continues at coordinate 36,257,329 of CM018695.1, forward strand.
TATTTCCAGGTAACCAAAACATTTTACAGATAATTATTTTCTACGGTACACATGATTGTTATATACAGACCATACAGCCATACGGGTTGTAAGTAGGTTGGTTACAAATTATAGGGGGCTTAGATCCATGATTTTACAGATGTGCTGCCATAACAGATGTTTTCTTTAAATTTATTGATGAGCCTTGCTAGTGAACCTAATTTCAGTTGCCCTAACAGATATTTTTCTTTAGATATGTTGATGGAACCAACATACTACATTGTTTCTATTCATATTTCAGTCTTAATCAGACAATTTATGACTTCTAGCCAAATTGAGGACTTCTAGCCAAATTGATGGGGTGGTTAATTCTGTCTGTTGACTTTAGGGAAGTAAATAATATCCTACTTAAATCCAATTAATTGTAGCTAAATCTTTGTTAAGCATTTCAGCTAGTTAATTTCTTATTTCTTGGATTGGCTCTTGCATATGAATAGCCTTTTTGTGGGATTATTTGCATTATTGGTAAATATGTTTTTCTTTCTTTAGAAAGAACCCATTAAATGTCCATAAGTTTGATAAAATACCCTCTTAAACCTTAAAAAAACTCAATGTAAGGTAATTTGCAGCATACAGGTCAGAATTGATGGTATGACTAATGTTGTGTTGACAACTTTGACCGTGTTGACTGTTTTCGATATTGTTACTTGCGGTCAAGGTCAAAGATCACTTGGAATTGGAACTTTTTGATCGATTAAGGGATTGAAGTTGGACCAAAGTTGGCTACTTATTATAACCCCCTTTTTATGTCCTAAAGTTTATTCATTTTAATTGTTCGCTTCTTTTAGCTGTCAACGGCCAGGTCAAGCGTGTACATGATGAAGACATACAGTCAAATATTCTTGAAATTGTTGGAACAAATGTTCCTTCAACATATATTACATGTCCGGCTGATCCAGCTGCTACACTTGGTATAAAGCTGCCATTTTTAGTAATGATTGTGAAAAACGTGAGCAAATATTTTTCATTCGAGATCCAAGTTCTTGATGACAAAAACGTCAGGCGTCGATTCCGTGCTTCTAATTTTCAAGTGTGTAAGTCTTCCATGTTCTTTAGGTGCAAATAGTTTTTGACTCTCTTTAATTCATCAAGTGTACCCTACGTTGTATGCACCATGCACAACCATGTTTTTTTTTGCATAGAAGGATCATGTATATATGCAAACTTGTCCTTAAAACTAAACTTCTAACATCAGAAACAATTTATTTATTTATGTATATTGTTTTAGGACAAATTGGATTTCAATAATTTAGACAATGACCCATTGGTGAATAATAATAATAATCTATACTAGTAGTTTGGCTAATGATAATCCTAACTTTCCCTCTCTTTGCTAAGGCACATATGATCATTGATTTACGAATGATTTTCACTTGGGTTTTACTTGAGTTTGCTTCTACATTTTCCTATTTCATTCACAATCATCGTTTTAAGCGAAATCGAGTGTAAATCAATGATGATTATGCCATTGAGATTGTACTTGACAACAAAAGTGAAAGTTGGGATTATTTTTGGCCACTGTTAGTAGGGATTATTATTTAGTAGCAGCCAATATGCCATATTTGGATTAGTAAAATCCAATTTACCTTTTTTTTTACCACATTGCAGTTTTTCATCACAGTTCTACTCTTTTTCCACACCAGTTTATTACATTTTTAACTCAGCTTTATAGTTATTAATCACCAATTTGAATTTGGTGCTAAATAATGATGTCAAAGTACATGTATTTGATGCACAAAGTACAAGCTTGCATAGTACAACTGCCTAATGCGCAAAGCTGCAAGGTAACACAATGCATCCATATGCCATTCAGTTGTGCATCACAATCTTTACTGGAGTTGGTTAACATTTTATGGTCCGAAGTTCGGAGTAACCTTTTATTTCCCTGATATTTAAAAGGCTACGACTCGCGTTAAACCATTCATATGCACGATGCCTCTGCGGATGGATGAGGGATGGAATCAGATTCAACTGAATTTAGGTGATCTTACTAGACGTGCGTATGGAACAAATTATGCTGAGACACTGCGTATTCAAGTTCATGCCAATTGCCGCCTCAGAAGGATTTACTTCTCTGACCGCCTTTATTCAGAGGAAGAGCTGCCACCAGAGTTCAGACTTTACCTTCCTATGCAGGTTACCTTCATATCATATCCCCACATTGCCCGTTTGATTTCTTGATAATATATACTAGAGATGGCAATTTTGACCCGTTTACTTGTAAAAATTAATCAGTGCAATAAAATAAAAGTTAGCTAAAAAAGAAATGGGTCACAAAGAGTTTACAGTTACCCCAAGGTGTTATTGCATGCAATATGAATGTATGATCTTTCTAAATATGGCAAGCTGTTTGGTGTCCAAAGCAGGCAGGGTTTGGTCGGGTTGACCCCATAGACCTTTTTTTTTGTCAATTTTGTAAATTTTATATAAATAATTAACACACCAATTACGATTAAAAAAATATTAATATGAAGGTAACATTCGAAATTTTTATATAATGATTTAGAAGGTTGTAATCATTCTGTTTGATTTATTCCCCTTTCATCTGAAATTTTCATTTATCAGGTTGAGGAAACATTCGAAATTTTTATATAATGATTTAGAAGGTTGTAATCATTCTGTTTGATTTATTCCCCTTTCATCTAGGGATGGCAAAAAAACCCGAGCCCGACGGGTTTACCCGAAACCCGCTACATATGGGACGGGTATTCCCAAACCCGATGGGTATTGGGCCGGGTATGGGATTAATTTTAAAAATTTTCCCGGGTATGGGACGGGCTTGGGATTTGTTCATATACCCGTTTACCCGGCCCGATTACCCGATTATATATACCCGTTTACCCGTCCCGTGTACCCGATCATAAATACCATTTATATACATTTGAATTAATAGAATTTGTTTCTTTTTTAATCCTTTTGAACTTTAGAAATTGTTCATATAATTTGTTTCTTTTTTTATCTTTTTTTTTTTGGCAACTACAAAAAAAATTTTGAACCATTTTGTTAATAATTGCTATTTTTTTGTTTATCCTGAACAGTGATAATCAACTTATAACATTTTGAAATTTCATGTTATTTGATATATTAATAGCTTGTTCTTGGCATATTTAACATATAGTTTTTGGTTATAAAAAAATAAATTTATTATTAGTTACCTGATACCAGACGTGTTTTAAGCCATTATTCTCAACGAATATATTTAGCTAAACCCGTCGGGATACCAGAAACCCGCCGGGATACCCGATACCCGCCGGGTAAATACCCGATAGATACCCGATGGGATTTGGGACGGGTATGGGACATACTTTTATAAACGGGTATGGGACTGGGATTACTCAAACCCGTCCCAAACCCGGCCCATTGCCATCCCTACTTTCATCTGAAATTTTCATTTATCAGGTTGAGGAAACACAAAATTGAAGTCAACCCATTCATGAGTAAACCGGTTGAAATTGCCATGTCTGATTTTTTAAAATTCATATTCAGAACATGAATTGTTTATAAAATGTGCCCTGAAAGTCAGTTTTTTATGATTTTTTTTCTTTTTCTCTAATTAACTTAGGGTATCTTTGATTGATTCAGAAACAATGATTCTGTGTGCAAGAAGTCAGGTTTGAAACTTACAATGCATGGTGACATGTGATTTTATTGCAATCTATCTAGTTTTATTAAACTACTAAACTAGTCATGTTTTTCTTTTATGGACAAGCATGTATTGCACAAGGATTTTAAATTTATTCCTTAGTCTCTCATGTGATTCAACTTCATTTGTGGCAATTTTCCCTGTTATTTTGGATATATCAAGCTGTAATTCCAATACTTCATCTATTTCCTGTTTTTACTTTACACACTCCCAACTAAGGGCTTCTAGCCTAATGGTTATACCCTAGACTTTCGTATGGGAGGTTTAGGGTTTGAATCCGCGCAAAGGCTTATTTGCTGAGGTAATGTCGGGGTTTTAACCAGTTGTGTGGTTCCTCTTAGGATGGGCTTTGGCGTACGTCTCAAAGCGTTAAATCCGAAGGGACAATTGAAACTTTGTCTTGGGTGTCGTCGTTTCAAGTCGTAAAAATATTTATACCTTCCCTTTTAGAGTCTTATGTAAATCTGCCCTACTTCCTCACCCATGTGGTATCTGAACCCATTCTCCTTTTAAGATAACTAGCAGGAAACCCGCGCGATGCGGCGACGACGTCTCATTTTTAAATCACAAACTGTAACATCCTACTTTTAAAAAGTTATTCAAGAACACATGAAATTCTGGTCTTAGATTTTTTAAAAAAGTTGGCATGACTCACCTTAAAAGAGTAATTTCTTTATGAAATGTAAACTTATTCGAATTCATTATAAAGATAACTATCTAATGTTGAAAGCATGTACATAAATCCAATGTTATAAGTAGAATCAACCCAAACATTGTTTCAAATACCATTTCACTTGGAAGCTTTTCGCATATCCGTTTGTTTCATTTGCAACCGTTACAAATTGCAAATTACCTTAAAGTTGACCATTTGAAAACCTCTTGAAAATACCTTTTCCATCAAGGAGAACCAATACATGAGTTGCTAAAGGTAGTTTCTTGGCACAATTTGGCAATTCAAAACCATTCCCTGCAAGTTACAAAAAAAATAAAAAATTAAAGAGACATAAAACTTTTAACCAAAACAATCTACAAAGTATTACCAAATGGATACAGTTCAAACATAAATAGATATGCCAACCACCTGTACAAGCATGACAACAGCATCAATCGAAAAGATTAGTAATCAAACCTTCTTCCTAAACCTAACAGCCGGCTAGTAGCATCAGTTGCTACTACGTTCCCAAGACTCATCATCTCCCCCTAGAAAGTCAATACATGTAAAAGAGTGAACTATTAATACCTTTGTATTTCATCACTACTTGCATAATATTAACCTTTAACTACTAATAACCAAAACGGTTATGAAAATCACTTGTTAACCATAACCATAAGGATTGTGATCACTAGATTAAAATAACTTTTGAGTTGAGGGTGGAGTTACTATCAGCAAGTGCATTCCTTAGTGATGACAAGCCTAATTCTTGTCAGTTATAAAGATTATATTGGGCCAGCCATCAGGTTTGCTACTTCAATTTGTTTCATATTCAGATATTTATCCAAATATTTGATATGTTATAACTATAATTTATTCATATGTTTTGATGCTTATGTTATATTTTAGTGTTTCTTTAGATATACATGCATGCCAGCTAAGTTTTCTGTTGTTAGCCTTTCAAAGCAAGCATCAATTGAAGTCAAAATCAACTTTCAAAAACAAATTCATGCTTCAAATTGTCAAAATTGAAGATAAATATGAAAATGTTGTATTTACCTCACATGTCTGCCTATGAGTGTTTGTGTGAAATCATCTTCGCTGTCAAGAAAAACATAATAGAAAGAATATTTTATAGATCAGTGGAAACTACAAATGTTATGCCACACTAAACTTTATTAAGAGTTACTTAAATCATGTACGTGTTATTATTCATGGTGTTTTCATGCATCAAAAACTTCTGCACCTGTTTAGATATATGTAAATATTTGAACATCAAAAAACAAAATCACATACAAACACGATACACAATACAAGCATACACAATACACAATACAAGCACTGAACATGCATACACAATACACGCACAGAACATACATATACATAGAACATCATACAACCATTTTTTAAACCCTTAAAAAAACTGAACTGCATCCATACCTATCCATAACTATAACCCTTTAAAAAGTGAGTCTTTAACATACTCATAATACACATAACATACATATATACAGGCATCCAGTTGAAGTTGGAGATGCAATCTAGATGGCTCCATTTGTGCCTTAATGGAAATAAACTTACATAATATTACTTAATTAGCTTATTGCTGCATCCAGTGCTTACAATCACAGTTTACCATTAAAGAACATACATACATATACACAGAACATGTACTTTCTACAAAATTATCAACTTAAGCAAAAATCAACTAAGTATAAAAAACTTCTAGTGTCTATTTATCATACATCCTAAATCTATTTATTTACAGATTTAGAATACTATTGTGACAATTTTGTTTCAATATGAACCTTCACAGAGAGAATTTAACTTACTGAGGCCACAACAGATTGAGCGATTTGAAGTATACCAGTAATATCAAGATCAATTCCATCTGAACAAAAAATAAGCCACTTTTACATACAAATTGTCTAAATTAAGAATAAAATTAGCCACATACAATATATATAAAAAAATATTAATAAGAATGTAACATTTACCTTTATTCAGGAAGATGTAAAAACTGCCCTTTATGCATAAGAGGCAGGGCCGATTGGTGTATCAATTGTAGCACATTCAGAATTTGGAGTCATCACCTGAATAACATATTAAAGAATTAAAACAATATATTCAAAAGATATTGTTAAAATATACAAAAAAAGCATTTCCCACCACATTTGATTCAAAAGAAAGACAATGTGTTAAAACTCGCATCACAATATCTTTTGAGCTATTATACATAAAAATCACTTTTTTATGATATAGTTAGCTAAAAAAACCACATGATTTTACCATATATATACACAAATAGTATACAATTAAGATACTAACGTTAAAATCCCACATGGTTTGCTATCAATACTAACGACCTCAAACAATTATATTACAAAATTTCAGCAATTCCATATCAATTTACAGCTGGTACAAATGCTATCTCCCCTACATCAGAGCTAATCATTGAGCTTGCAGTTGGCCAAAGAAAGCAAAAAGGTCTAATAGGCGAGTTTAACCATTTTCAATCAAAGAGGCACACAATAAAACATATAAGTTGTGGGTTGTTTGTCTGCAGTTAAACTAACAATAGAAAAGTTAATATCACTATTCTAGATAATAATAATAAAAACATTAATAATAACAATAATAGTAATGGGTGTTGGTTGAAATTATTCTAAATCTTGTCTAAAAAATTACATTAGAAATAAGCATATAATAAATAAAAAAAACTCTAATCATTAGTAAGAATTAACCACCACAGCATGCCACCTGGTACACATATATATCAGATTTAAAGCAAATTTGAAGTTTACCAAATTTCATGTGCATCTCAGCATAAAGAACTTAAACCTAACCAAATTGTAGGTCTCATTAAAGAAGTTGCAATAAAATCCTAATTATTTTGCCTAAATCAATTGCCAAGACTGTTAAATGTCTAATACATGTAATATAATTTCAAGTAATTGTTGATGGTTGATTAATTTAAAACAACTCATACACAAACATTTGTAGAAAAAATATTTAAATTGCTAATTTTTTAGCCTGCATTTGGCTGAAGAAAGCAGAAAACCTACTTGCTGCATTTAAACCCATTCAATCAAAAAGCTACAAAATAAAATATGTAGCAAATCAAAGTCTGCAAAACACACCTGTAAATGCACCACTGTTTATGATGAAAGAGAGTAGCCAGTTGACACATATCAACAAAATACCAGAGGAATCCGAAGCAAAAACAAAAAGAGAAGGAGAAGATGCAAAAAAGGCACAAAGAAACACCCAAGATTGGAACTCGGGACCTACAATGGTGGGATAAAACCTTCAAACAACAATTTGTATACGACAATCCAGCAACTCCGAAGGCCTACAATGCTTTGAACAACCATAAGTCTATAGTAATCGAAGAACATAATAAGAGAAGAAAGCAAACAAACTCAAAGCAAAACCAAACCTTGAGTAATGTTCGGAAGAACCTCCAATAGTCACCGCATGCGGGTGTTTATTGCTTGTTTATTTCCTTAGCGGGTGTTTGTTGCTTGTTTATTTTCTTGATCACCGCATGCTAAACATGTGATGATCAAATTCAAAGAGTGAGATTTGAACCAGAATCCAATAGTCACAATCGCCTGCAATGTTAATGTTGATTCTAAACCTATGTTGTTCATTATTTCAATTCGAATAATAAAGTCAAAGAATATTGGATGGATATTGAATTTTCCATCTACCTAGTAGTGTTGAATAGGAAACAAATAAGCATAAATCACAGATAATTGAGAACTTAAGATGATATCCGATAATTAATAAACAAAGGATCACTAAAAACTAATCAAAAGACAAAATAGGAATCAAAAGACACTTAGACAGATTAGGAGAAAGCAATATACACAAATTAGGAGAAAGAAATAGACAAACCTTTGGTATTTGAATTTTGCTATAACTGTGCGACTTTAGTATCCCTTACAATTGCTCCGATTGGGAATTGAATATTCAAATATGAGAAAAAACGATTTTGGTTTCTAGCAAGTTGAAAACATATGTCATTGCGGTCGGAGATGAGACCCTTACCTGGTCGGAGAGAAACAGAAACACCAAGTCAACAACATTATAGCTGGTGGTGTTGTTCTTCTTTCAAAAGCATGCCGAGGCTAAGGGTAAAAAACCCTAGTACCATCGCAACCATTGTCATCGAGTGTGGTGAGTCATATCACGTGTAATATACGACCCAGTGGTGCGGTTGTGCCGCTGGATTCCAGTCGGAGGGAGCGGCTGTGCCGATGGATTCCGGTCGGAGGGTGCGGCTGTGGTCATCGAAGAAAATGAGAGGGAGACAGGAGCCAGGGTTTTCTTGAAATGTCTTGCATTTTGAATTTTGAATTGTGAAATTTGCATCTTGAAAGAGTTTGTATATTAAGGAAAGGGTTGTACCTTAAGCATGAAAACATGTACATTTCTTAAGTTTAGGAGTTTTCACATTTCTCTCTCCAATATACATTATATATAGTATATTAATAACAATTACATTTTTTCTCAAATTAAAAAAAAAATTAATTATATATTTTCCTCTTTTAAGACATAAGTTATATGTTTATTTTATTCAACTAAGAATAACTTATTGAATGACTATTTTACTTTTTATTTTACTAAATGATTTTTACGTATTTCCTAAGACTATTATTAATTAATTGCATATTTTCATTAAAATTGGAGTTGTTTACATGAATGGTCATATGGTTTGTTTATATTTCATGATCAAACTTTTAAAATTACACGAGTGGTCTCTACTCCTAAAAAAATGTTTTTTTCAATGACAATTTGGATTACTTACGGGTCATAGACCCACTCGATTATATTCACATCTTGTAGGAGGAAACCTACCATAGATGGTAAACGTAAATAAGGAGCTGCCCCGCAGCTACAAAATGGGAGTTCGATAGAATATAGAATAACCATATACAAACAAAAACAATCCCAATGAAAAGGCAGAATAAATCAGATTGGCAAGTAATACTACTCCCAGACCCCCTAATATAAGACTCAATCCCAGAAAGACTAAAAGAAAATCATGTATTAGTCCAAGTAAATCCATTATACATAAAATAAGAGATAAATAAATTAAAATCTTGCATAACTTTATTGACCCGGTCAAGAAAAAAGAAGTAACTCTACTTTTTTATAATAGTTCTTAATTATTCAATTTTCAAAATTCCATTTCATGGATATGGATTGATGTAGATATAGTTATTTGCCTAATCTCTTGAAAGAGTAATTTGAGTATATCTATTTTCAAATCATCAATATGTACTATAGAAAAAAAAATCTTTTTTCATATTAATATAAATGAAAATACAATTCTTGCCCCCTAATCAATATAATTATGAATATAATTGAGTTATTCACCAAACAAATCATTCTTTTAGATCAAAATGAGTTCTTAAGTTTTTATTTCATGCAAATAAAATCATCACGTAGTAAATCAACAAAGCCTAAAGTGATTTCTCTTTCCCATTCAAGTTTACCTACTACGGTAACATAATGAATGTGATCTCCACCAGACATACGTAACGCTTTACCTAGTACACGGAAGTTCATGGTCGGACCTTCTCCCTCAAATCAGACAAATAAAGAAGGGAATCCGTTGAGTTCTTACGCTTTCATGTATACAACTCAATTCATCCGATTACTACAGGGATGAACCCAATCCGAAATATTAACCATAAAAGAAAACACATACTAAACCGATCAGAAGAATACCAGCTACAGTACCTATTATCCAAAGAGGAATTCTTCCAGTAGTATCGGCCATTTACGCCACTTTCCTCCACATTTCATCAAGTGGTCATGCTAGAGACTGTTTTATGGGAGGTATAACAAAACATGTACCACTTACTAAAAATTCTTTTTTATTAGGTACACTTTCTCTTTGTGGTATTCCACCCCTTGCTTGTTTTTGGTCCAAAGATGAAATTCTGAATGATAGCCGATTGTATTCACCTATTTTTGCAATAATAGCTTGTCTACGACGAGATTAATCGCATTTTATATGTGGTGGAGTAAAAAAATTAGAAACTATCTCTTTTCTAACAAAGAAAAAGAAATAGAAAAAGCTTAGTAATTTAGTATACATAAAAATTTGAATAGAAAGAGAGTTCTTTTTCTTAATTCATGAACAAGATCTAATAATCCATTTAGTTGATGGAAGAAGATGGGAGCAGGTCTGAGGATCAACCGGTAGTGAGCGAGGGGATTGCTTTTTCCTTGAACAGTTCTTTCAAATAACGAATATATTTGATTCATGAGTCATAAGAAGAAAATTCATGATTGAGATACTTAATAATAAGAAAGAATAATCAAATTGAATTCATTAATTTACCTGGGTGGTCAATTTATGGGCCAATGCCAATAAAGGATTTTTAGGAAACTCACCATAGGTGAGAGAACATCTCCTAGCCTAGCATGAAACCCCTATTTTGTCCATGTCAGGACTTGAACCCGTGACCTATCTAATATTGAAGCCACATGGTACCTCCCTGCAATGGCTCAACCACTTGAGGTAACTGATTGTAACATCCCAAATTTTCTAATTCAAGTTACTTGAACTTACAAATGGGTAACGAATAATAAGCTTGAAGGAAGACAGACGAAACATAAAAATGTTCAGGCTTTGTGTTCGTGTACTCGAAGTCTAGATTTCGGGTACATTGTACTCGAAATCCTGTATTCGAACATCTCCTATTTCGAGTACAGGGAAACTTCCTATAAATACCAGTGTCTTGGGAAACGTGCTAACCCTTGGTTGAAGCAAATCTTCTCTCGAGTACACGAAGTTGGAACCAAGAAACTTCAAGGATCGAGCTTTGATCGATCAAACGGAAGAGGATACACACGAGAATCTGCAGGAGGGATCATCTACCTTTAAGTAAGTGTTCTAGACTGAAAAGTTAGGATTTTTATACAAAGGTTAGGATGGTTAAACAAAGAGTGAACTTATGCATAAAGCTCACACCTTTATGCGTAAAGTTCATAACTTTGAGGTTCCAATACGTTGGTAACAACCAAAGGAACCTAGAACTAGCTTCCCAAAGTCTTAGATGAATTTCTGAGATGTTTAATGACGAAATGATGAGTACACGAAATCATGTACAGAGGGTACTCGAAATCATGCATGTTATTTCGAGTACAAGGATTTCGAGTACATTGAATATTTCAAGTACATGGAATATTTCGAGTACAAGGAATATTTCGAGTACAAGGTGATTTCGAGTACAAGCCATTTCGTGAACTACAGGAATTTCGTGTACATGGGTTTCGAGTATGGGGTGTTTAATGAACCTCAAGTGTTTCGGATACTTAGCTAGGGTTCGGGAACTTGAGTTTATAATGGGGACTAGTTGGTTATGAGGACTTAGAATAATTTCTAAGTCTAAGAACGTGATGTAATGAGATGATGTAACTGATGTAGGTTCTTAAGGCCTTGCTAAGGAGTTTGGCTAAGGAAACAGGAAACTACTATCAGGTGAGTTCTAGACGCCCTATTTTATGCTTAATGTTTTGGGCTGGCATACATGCTTATTGTTATGTCTATGATGTTATGTACCTATGATGATGATGAATGAATGATGATATGCCCTGACTATGTATGCATGTTTATGTGATAGCATGATTTATGCATGAAAGTATGTTAAGTATGACGAATGCATGATAAATGATTTATGATGATGAATAACATGACATGATAATGATGCTAGCATATGATATGATGATGACTTTATGATAACATGCTTCATGATGATAACTATGAGAATAGTTATAGGAGTATGACAAGGTCCTAGGTTGCTAGGATGAAAGTATGATATGTATACATGATGCCATGATGTTATGATATGATAATGATGCTAGTATGTTATGATGGTATGATGATATGATGCTAGTATATCATGCATGGTGAATGAACGATGTTCCTATAAGTGTTATAGGATATGTATGAGGGATGTACCAGTAATTGTGCTGGGTAGGTATGATAGTCAACCACGACTATAACTGGGTATGATAGTCAACCACGACTATAACTGGGTATGATAGTTAACCACGACTATAACTGGGTATGATAGTCAACCATGACTATAACTAGGTATGATAGTCAACCACGACTATAACTGGGTATGATAGTCAACCACGACTATAACTGGGTATGAAGCCTTGTGCCGGCATGAGCCCACTGTTCGTACGGTGACAGTGGAACGTATGATGATGTTAAGGATGTTATGTGCTAAGGTTATGGACTATGTGTATGAAATGATGTTTATGTTAAGTATGTTTAACGTTGCTTTATGAAAACTAGAACTCACCAGCGTAAGCTGACTTGATTTAGCATGTATGTCAGGTTGAAGGTACGATAAGAGAAGGCATGGAGCTCGGGCATCAAGTCAGACGATCCATTGGTTTTGGCAATCCGATGTGTTTTTAATACAGACACTTTATTGATTTCTGTTTATCAAACTATGATTACATTTCCGCTGCATGATTATGAAAGTTTTTAGTTTAAGAGCTATGTGTTATGATGAAAACCAACCTCTGCGAGGTGCCCGGTTTCGGGGCCTCACAAGTTGGTATCAGAGCCATAGTTTGAGAGATCTTAGCATCCCAAATGCTAAGATTTAAACTGAGAATGGGATTAAGTGACGCGGATTGCCAACCACGGATGAACGGATGCCACGAGCTGAATGTTTATGTATGAGTTAAGGGTTAGATGTAAGGTTATGTATGTAGTAAGTGTCATGCACATTGAAGAGATGGGAGGGAAAATGTTTAGAGCCTATGAGTTGGGTAAATGGTTAATAGCACTTGATCAACGTCATTAACGATTTACAAAGCTTATTTCGTGCTAAACTGATTCCTGTACTAACTCATCAATTGTTGCATCCTGTATATAGTTAGATGGCTGGACAAAAGGGTAGACCCCGTAAGCAATCGCAGAAACCCGAAGAACCACGTGTCGAGGATGAAGAACCCGTCAATGAGGATGACCACGAGCACAACGAGCAACCAGAGAATGAAGAAGAGTTCACTCTTGAGCCTGTTGTAGTGAAGGCTATTTCGGATGAGGTCTACAAGATCATGGATGAGAAGCTACCAGCCTTGATTTCTAAGGCACTGAAGGATACTCTGAAGGACAAGTCCGAGGGAACCAAGGAAAGCTCTAAGGAAGATGAGGATGTTGTGATCGTCGAGACAAAGAGCAGTGATTCTATGTCTGGGAAACTGAAGGGTTGTGATTACAAGTCCTTCAAGGGATGTAACCCACCGATCTTCGATGGGAAGAAGGATGCTGTGGCCACCTGCCACTGGATTTCTGCGATGGAGGCTGTTATTTCCATCAGTGAGTGCCGAATTGATCAAGCTGTCAAGTTTGCAGCTCACTCCTTTGTCGAGGAGGCATTTCACTGGTGGAACACCATTAAGCAGTCCAGGGCTGCAGCTGATGTGGAAAAGATGACTTGGGACGATCTCAAGGAACTGGTTACTAAACAGTTCTGTCCCAAGAACGAGCTGGATAAGGTCGAAAGGGAATTTCTGGTTCTGAAAGCTGGAAGTCTGAACCACCGTCAGTACACGTCGAGGTTTAACGAGATGGCTAGACTTGTTCCTCATCTGGTTTCTACCGAGGAACGCATGGTGAAGTTGTACATGGAGGGTTTGCTTCCCAAGGTTTGGATTCATTTGAAGGCGAATGCTCCCAAGACTTATGATTCCACTGTGGAGCTCAGTGGAATAGTTTGGGACGATGTTATGTCAGATGAGCCAGCCAAAGAAGAAGCAAAGGTGAAAGAGTCCTCCGGGACTAAGCGGGGTCGAACAGACCAACGAAAGTTTTCAGGCAAAAAGGTGAAGCGTGAGGATGCGAACCGATGCAGCAAGTGTGGTAAAATTCACACCGGACAGTGCTTGGTGGGCACTAACCTATGTTTCCGATGCGGAAAGATGGGGCATTTTTCCGGCAATTGCCCAAGTGCCACCAGATGCTACAACTGTAATGGGTTTGGACATCTGTCCAAAGATTGCAGGCAACCACGGGCCGATGCTTCGGGCTCGGGTAAGAAAGAAGAGAAAGGAAAGGAGAAGCAGAAGGCTAAAGCACGAGCCTTTACGATGACGAAGGATGATGCGATTGAGGACCCTGATGTGGTCACAGGTACCTTTTCTATTAACAATATTCCTGCTTCTGTATTGTTTGATTCTGGTGCCAGTATGAGTTTTGTATCTTCTACTTTCTGTGATGGGTTATCTGGGAAGGTTAAGAAGATAGATCGGGTATTTGATGTAGAGACGGCAAATGGTAAGATGACCAGGGTGACGGAGGCTATTGATGATTGTTATGTTGAGATAGAAGGTCATAGGTTCCCTGTCCGATTGTTTCTGATAACCTTAGGAGGCTTCGATGTAGTTTTGGGTATGGACTGGTTAGCCAAATATGAGGCTAACATTGTATGTCGACGAAAGATGATATGTTTACGTGCGATGGATGGGAGTTCCGTAACGGTTTATGGTGATAGAGCGATGTATGCGCCGAAAATCATTTCGATGATCAAGGCTGATGATATGATAAGGCGGGGGTGTGGTGCCTACTTGGCCTATGTGATTGAGGAACGTAATGATACGAGGACGATTGATGATGTTCCTGTGGTGTGTAACTTCCCCGATGTATTCCCTGAGGAATTGCCTGGATTACCACCCGAACGGGAAATTGAGTTCCAGATCGACTTAGTGCCGGGGGCACAACCCGTTGCCAAAGCACCGTACCGTTTAGCTCCAAACGAGATGAAGGAAATGATGACCCAGCTACAAGAACTCCTTGATAAAGGTTTTATACGACCGAGTGTCTCTCCATGGGGAGCGCCGGTGTTGTTCGTTAAGAAGAAAGATGGAAGTATGCGTATGTGTATCGATTACAGGGAACTGAATAAGTTGACCGTAAAGAACAGGTATCCTCTACCTAGAATTGATGACTTTTTCGATCAATTGCAAGGTGCAAGCTGGTTCTCAAAGATAGATCTCCGATCCGGTTACATCAGTTGTAAGTTCGAGAGCAGGATATTCCAAAGACTGCTTTCCGTACGCGTTATGGGCATTACGAGTTTCTCGTTATGTCATTTGGATTGACGAATGCTCCCGCAACATTTATGGATTTGATGAACAGGGTATGTCGACCGATACTGGACCGATCGGTGATAGTGTTTATTGATGATATTTTGATTTATTCAAAGAATGAGGGAGACCATGCTTGCCACATATGTGAGGTATTGGATATCCTGAGGAAAGAGAGACTTTATGCTAAATTCTCCAAATGCGTTTTCTGGTTACGAGAGGTACAGTTTCTGGGTCACGTGGTGAACCCAGAAGGCATTATGGTAGATCCAGCTAAAGTTGAAACGATTATGAAATGGAGCCCTCCGAAGTCATCTACGGAAGTACGCAGTTTTCTTGGTTTGGCCGGTTACTATCGGAGATTTATTCAGGACTTCTCCAAGATAGCGACGCCACTGACGAAGCTCACAAAGAAAGACGTAAAGTACGAATGGGGTCCAAACCAAGAACAAGCGTTTTCAGTGCTAAAGGAGAAACTTACCCAAGCTCCTGTTCTAGCACTGCCGGATGGAAATGATGATCTTGTTGTGTATGCCGATGCATCGCGACAAGGGTTGGGATGCGTACTGATGCAAAGGGGAAGGGTGATAGCTTATGCTTCGCGCCAGCTAAAGATTCATGAGGCTAACTACCCGACCCACGATCTTGAACTCGCTGCAGTGGTGTTTGCATTGAAAATATGGAGGCACTACTTGTATGGAGTAAGGAGTACCATTTATACCGACCACAGGAGCTTGAAGTACTTCTTCGAGCAAAAGGATTTGAACATGAGGCAGAGACGATGGCTTGAGCTGCTAAAGGATTATGATTGTGATATTCTATATCACCCGGGAAAGGCCAATGTAGTGGCAGATGCCTTGAGTCGGAAGACTGATCATCCTGCCCTACGGGTAAAATCGTATAGTTTGGTGATAACGCCAGACTTTCTAAACGAGCTCAAGCAGGCGCAATAGGAAGGGTTGAAAGAGGAAAATGTGGGTTTTGAACGTGTCTTCGGGCAGGTCAAGAACTTGGAAGACAATGATTACGGTATAAAGATACGATTCGGTCGTATGTGGGTGCCCAAAAATGGGGACATTCGATCGAGGATTTTAGATGAAGCCCACAAATCACGTTATTCGGTGCATCCCGGTGCGACGAAGATGTACCAAGATCTTCGAAAGGACTATTGGTGGCCGGGTATGAAGTTTAACGTGATGCAGTATGTGAACCGATGCCTTACTTGTGCGCAAGTGAAGGCTGAACATCAGAAGCCCTACGGATATGTGCAACATCTTGAGGTACCGGAATGGAAATGGGAACACATCACCATGGATTTCATCACCAAGCTACCAAGAACAGCTAAACGACATGATACCATATGGGTGATTGTGGACCGACTGACAAAGAGTGCACACTTCCTTCCTATCAGGGAAACGTATACGTCCGAAAGGTTGTCTGAGTTGTTCGTGAAAGAGATTGTGGCCAGACATGGAGTTCCTGTCTCCATTGTGTCAGATCGGGATACGAGGTTTACTTCCAGATTCTGGAAGCAGTTTCATGACGCCATGGGAACGAGGTTAAATATCAGTACCGCCTATCACCCTCAGACGGATGGACAGTCGGAAAGGACTATTCAAACGTTGGAGGATATGCTTAGGGCGTGCATTATCGATTTTGGAGGAAACTGGGATGACCACTTGCCATTGGTAGAGTTTTCATACAACAACAGCTACCACTCCAGCATCGGAATGCCCCCATATGAGGCGTTGTACGGAAGACGATGTAAAACCCCGGTATGCTGGGGTGAGGTTGGACAGAAAGAAATGGGAAACAAGGCTGCCGTGATTGAAATGGCAGAAAAGCTACGGGTGATAAAAGCTCGAATGAAAGCTGCACAAGATCGCCAAAAGTCTTACGCTGACAAGCGCCGAAGACCGATCGAGTTTGATGTTGGCGATCGAGTTTGATGTTGGCGATCGAATGTTGCTGAAAGTATCACCATGGAACGGAATCATTCGATTCAGAAAGCGAGGCAAGTTGAGTCCGAGGTACATCGGACCGTTTCCGATAAAGGCAAGGGTAGGGAAAGTCGCGTATCGACTGGACCTACCAGAGGAGCTGAATGGGATTCATCCTACCTTCCACGTGTCACATCTTAGGAAGTGTTTGGCAGACGAGCTAGCACATGTTCCTTTGGACGACATCGAAGTGGATGACCGACTGAACTACATTGAAGAACCAGTTGCCATTGTGGATACGAAGGAGAAGCAGCTACGGAATAAAACGGTTCGTCAAGTAAGAGTTCAGTGGAAGCATCGGAAGGGTTCAGACACGACGTGGGAATTGGAAGGCGAGATGAGGAGGTTGTATCCTCATTTGTTCGATATGTAACGAGGCAGGTTTCGGGACGAAACCTATTGTAAGGAAGGGAGACTTGTAACATCCCAAATTTTCTAATTCAAGTTACTTGAACTTACAAATGGGTAAAGAATAATAAGCTTGAAGGAAGACAGACGAAACGTAAAAAATGTTCAAGCTTTGTGTTCGTGTACTCGAAGTCTAGATTTCGGGTACACTGTACTCGAAATCCTGTATTCGAACATCTCCTATTTCGAGTACAGGGAAACTTCCTATAAATACCAGTGTCTTGGGAAACGTGCTAACCCTTGGTTGAAGCAAATCTTCTCTCGAGTACACGAAGTTGGAACCAAGAAACTTCAAGGATCGAGCTTTGATCGATCAAACGGAAGAGGATACACACGAGAATCTGCAGGAGGGATCATCTACCTTTAAGTAAGTGTTCTAGACTGAAAAGTTAGGATTTTTATACAAAGGTTAGGATGGTTAAACAAAGAGTGAACTTATGCATAAAGCTCACACCTTTATGCATAAAGTTCATAACTTTGAGGTTCCAATACGTTGGTAACAACCAAAGGAACCTAGAACTAGCTTCCCAAAGTCTTAGATGAATTTCTGAGATGTTTAATGACGAAATGATGAGTACACGAAATCATGTACAGAGGATACTCGAAATCATGCATGTTATTTCGAGTACAAGGATTTCGAGTACATTGAATATTTCGAGTACATGGAATATTTCGAGTACAAGGAATATTTCGAGTACAAGGTGATTTCGAGTACAAGCCATTTCGTGAACTACAGGAATTTCGTGTACATGGGTTTCGAGTATGGGGTGTTTAATGAACCTCAAAGTGTTTCGGATACTTAGCTAGGGTTCGGGAACTTGAGTTTATAATGGGGACTAGTTGGTTATGAGGACTTAGAATAATTTCTAAGTCTAAGAACGTGATGTAATGAGATGATGTAACTGATGTAGGTTCTTAAGGCCTAGCTA
Organism: Mikania micrantha; assembly: GCA_009363875.1. Classification (NCBI taxonomy): domain Eukaryota; kingdom Viridiplantae; phylum Streptophyta; class Magnoliopsida; order Asterales; family Asteraceae; genus Mikania; species Mikania micrantha. The sequence continues at coordinate 36,276,130 of CM018695.1, forward strand.
AGGAGTTTGGCTAAGGAAACAGGAAACTACTATCAGGTGAGTTCTAGACGCCCTATTTTATGCTTAATGTTTTGGGCTGGCATACATGCTTGTTGTTATGTCTATGATGTTATGTACCTATGATGATGATGAATGAATGATGATATGCCCTGACTATGTATGCATGTTTATGTGATAGCATGATTTATGCATGAAAGTATGTTAAGTATGACGAATGCATGATAAATGAGTTATAATGATGAATAACATGACATGATAATGATGCTAGCATATGATATGATGATGACTTTATGATAACATGCTTCATGATGATAACTATGAGAATAGTTATAGGAGTATGACAAGGTCCTAGGTTGCTAGGATGAAAGTATGATATGTATACATGATGCCATGATGTTATGATATGATAATGATGCTAGTATGTTATGATGGTATGGTGATATGATGCTAGTATATCATGCATGATGAATGAACGATGTTCCTATAAGTGTTATAGGATATGTATGAGGGATGTACCAGTAATTGTGCTGGGTAGGTATGATAGTCAACCACGACTATAACTGGGTATGATAGTCAACCACGACTATAACTGGGTATGATAGTCAACCACGACTATAACTGGGTATGATAGTCAACCACGATTATAACTGGGTATGATAGTCAACCACGACTATAACTGGGTATGATAGTCAACCACGACTATAACTGGGTATGATAGTCAACCACGACTATAACTGGGTATGAAGCCTTGTGCCGGCATGAGCCCACTGTTCGTACGGTGACAGTGGAACGTATGATGATGTTAAGGATGTTATGTGCTAAGGTTATGGACTATGTGTATGAAATGATGTTTATGTTAAGTATGTTTAACGTTGCTTTATGAAAACTAGAACTCACCAGCGTAAGCTGACTTGATTTAGCATGTATGTCAGGTTGAAGGTACGATAAGAGAAGGCATGGAGCTCGGGCATCAAGTCAGACGATCCATTGGTTTTGGCAATCCGATGTGTTTTTAATACAGACACTTTATTGATTTCTGTTTATCAAACTATGATTACATTTCCGCTGCATGATTATGAAAGTTTTTAGTTTAAGAGCTATGTGTTATGATGAAAACCAACCTCTGCGAGGTGCCCGGTTTCGGGGCCTCACACTGATGGCCTTTGATATGATGTTAATTGTTAAGTTTCTCTGTTAAGTTGCTAGCAATCGAATTCATGGTTCATAAATATTGACAACTAGAAAAGTTACCCACGCGTTGCGGCGAAACGATATGATTAGGATTTACGTGTGAAGATATGAAGTCGTGATTAATTGATTGTGAAGACTCAAAAGTAAATAGAAGACCTAATTATGTCTTTATGTTGCATGTATGAGTTTAAAAATATTAATAGAAAATATTATAAGAAAAATAAAAAAAATAATTGCATGATGTAACACATTTACGAATTTATTACGTATGTTGCGTATTAGGTACGCAAAAAAGATGCATAAAGCTACAACTTGATATTATAGATCAAAACATATATTAAAGATTATTATACAACCGTGCAATGTTATTTAGTTGGTGTCGATCTCTATGTTGTTCCACACGAACATCATGTCGTTGTTAGTTGATATAACTCACGATTCTACATATTTTTTGAAAATTACAAAAAAAATATTTTGAAAAATCACATCGTATATAATATAGGAGATATAGTCTATACATTAAAACGCACGTCACAACGATGTATTAAAAATGATGAATAAGTTGCGTCGCTCTTAAAAACAATTAAAAAAACAAAACAACCAATATGTAGCTAAAATAGTGATTGTAAACATTAAAGTTTAGGAGCCCGTAAGCGCATTTAAAAAAAAGTGAAATATAATGTAGTTAGCGCGATCAAAAACATAGACAAACTCGATTTTGATCAATATAATATCGAAACTCAATTATAAAAAGAACATCGTAACATTAACTTAGAGTAAATGGAAATACTATAGTTAAAGTAATTATTAAAAGCACATTGAAACATTAGCTCAGGGTACATAAGAAGATTATATTTTAAAAATGGAAAAAATTCGGAAATATAACGAGAAGGGCCATTATGAAAAATCAGATCGTATATAATATTGAAGATAAACTCTAAACTACAAAACGCACGACACAAAGGTATATTCGAATATGATGAATAATTTACGTCGTTGTAAAAAATGCTTAGAAAAACGAAGAAAATATAATCGAAATATAGCTAAATTATCATGTCTTTGTAAAATTAGAATTACAAAACCTAAAAGCATATTTAAAAAAAATATATCGTAGTTAACCCGAGTCGAAACACAGCCTGACTTGGTTTTCATTAATATTTATACCAAAACGTAACTCTTTAAAAGCACGTCACAATACGGAAAAATAATATTTTAAAAATAGAATAATAAAATTTGGTAAAATAAAAGAGGAAGGGACTCGAACCCTTGACCCTTTATGTCTACCAGAAACCACATCTACCAACTCCACTAACCTAACATATGTTCTACAACTTGTATATAGAATATATATATTGAATTTGGCATCACATATAATGTACCGAGATAACATAAATATCTATATTTAGCGTAAAAGACGTCGGTGGCGGTCGAACCCACCGACATTGGTTTTTATTATATAGGTAATAACTAAATATGAACTCTTAAAATATCTATAATATTATTTAGTTACTTATATATATATATATATATATATATATATATATATATATATTGTAATAATTCAATTCATGAAAAACATTTTATCCTTTAAAATCTTTAAATTTAATATAAGAAGATAATTTTGTCAAACTTACATGTACTATAATATACTAATATACACGTATGCGTGGAAACAGTCAAGAAAGGAAAACTCATTTTCATATTTATATTACCAACTCTCGACTTGACATTAGTCTATGAGTATTATCCAATCTTTTTCAAAGTAGACCTAACCTAACATCAAACCAATTATTTTATTGGTTTATTGGTTGGACCGGTTGAACCGGATGACGTGATAAATATTATAGAACTTATATATGTAATTTAATACAAAAAATAAAATCTAGTTCAACTAGTGTGGTTCACTGATCCAATAACCCTTATAGGTCAGCCCCTTATAGGTCAGCTTATTAGTTTATTTTAGAGGTGGCAATTTTTATCCATGTTAAAGGAAATGAGTTAATTTGGGTAAACAATTGTAGTATAATGGGTAACATCATAATATTGAATGGGTTGAGATGGGTAGCACTTAAACACAATGCTGGTCAAGATGGGTAACCAAAAAACTATGTAAATGGAATGGATTAAAACATTTAAGAATGATTAATATAACATCTTTGATAAGAAAATCACTAAAAATTATCCAAATGGAATATTTTATTACTTATAACACATCTTAAGTTAAATTAAATTGATGTTTTTTAAAAACAATCCATTTAGACCCGAACTTATTTTTCCTAAAACCCGTTCTGACCCGCACCCATCCTGACCCGAACCCGTTACCCAACCCGACCCAACCCGCTCATTTTGCCGGGCATAGTTTATTTGAATGGTGGTTTAATTAGGCTAATCGGAGTGGTTTCTTGACTAGTGAACAGATCGACCAGTTTGGTCCGGTCTTATAAAAAATTGAATATATATAAAATAGTTCAGAATTTTAGTCCCACTTTAAGTGGGATTTTCAGTGAGTATGTTTGTTGTTGTATTTCAGAATTTTAGTATGTATACTATAATGGTTTAAAATTCATGTTAGTTAACAGTCTTAATGGAAGACGTGTTTGGTTATGCTAATACACGGAGTTATTTAAACCACATATATAAAGACTGGTTTCTTTTATATAGATAATGGTTCTGTTAGTTTGCTATATAACCAACCCTGATATTCAAGGGGATAGGTAAAGTCCAAGCATATACACATATATAAGGAACATGTACTATACAAAGATCAAATTACGTGCCTTTTATCCTTCTTACATGATAATTTAATGAACACTTCTTCTATGTTGAACGTAAAACATACTTTTATTCTAAACTTTACTTATTTCCACTAATATTCAAATTATTTTGGATAAGGTTAATACTTTATGAAAGCAAGTTTTCTATTTTTTTAAATCGAGTTATATTTGGTAGATATATCTTAATGTTTGTAGTATCAATGTTTCTTTATTATCGTCGTCTTCGTCGTCGTTGAAAAACATATTTCCATGTATCATACTTTGATGTAAGACTTGTTGATGTTCATCCCTAAACTAGAAAGCGAACTTGAGTAAATGAAATGCACACAAAGAAAACTATGCCATATATTAGAAGAAATTACTAATCCACACAAGCACCTCAATTAAGCAACATTGAACATTACTTTTAATATAAAAAACAAGAAAAACAAAGAGGATAACGAAATTGCAAAGGGAAGGTTTCCAATTGATCGAATAGTCGATCAATAAAGTTCAGGATGAGCAGCTGCATAAGCCTCAATAGCCTTGTAGGTTTGTTCGTAAAGTTCTTTCTCCGCCTTAAGAATCTCTTCAGATGGTTTCTCATCACCTTTGCAGTTATAAATGACTGTCTGCCTGAATATGCTTCCTTCACCAGAAGGTATGATCTTAACATGTTGAGTGATGGAGTCCAATATACCCATCAAGTTATCACCTTCAAAGAATGTGTAGCTATAGCTAAAATTGGTCTCATCAAATGCAACGACCTTGTACTTTGCGCTTGTAAATGGGACAGCTGCGTTAACATATTTATTTTTTAGATAAAAAAACCAATCAAATCACTAAATAAGTGAAAAGTTGCTTACCATCACCAAATGTAAAGAGCTTAACTGTTCCAACACCTCCATCACCTTCAATTGTCTCGACAGACTTGAAAACTGAAGGGTTAACCTTAGGTGCGATACTTTCAAAATCCTTAAAAGCCTTGAAAACCGATGCAGCCGAAAAAGAAGAGACAATTTCAATTTCGTTAGTAACTGTTGTCATGATTAACTCTAAAAGAAAATAATGAAAAACTTGAATGATTTGTTTGTGATGGAAAGCACGTAAATTTGCTTTGGTATTTATAGGCAGGAGGAGTTGACATGAAAGCCATTAATCTCGACAAATTGCATCCAATGATAATTAAACATGAATACTATATACTTTTTGTTACTATCTTGACATGTTCCTTTTTTTTTTTTTATGTTTTAATAAAGAATCTTGACATGTTCGCAGAACGTAGGGCAGATGTGATTTATCAAGTGGTCAACCGCTCAACGTTTACATTTGTAGTTCTTAGGTGTGAACTGCGATATCTTTATATTTGATTTTCAAATTTACTGTGGTGTGGTAGATCTTGAATTAAATTATATATATGAATTATATGTTATGATAACTTAATCATATAGAGTTAACACTTAAACTTATAATGACCACATGTTTCGAATCCTAGAAAAATTGATGCTTCATATTAAACTAGAATAAATTTGATTTTTATTTATTCTAAACTCATTTTTTATCCAAATTTAATTTGAATAATACATTTATTTTTAAGATTTGAAATAAGTGGCCATAATAAGATATTAAGATTTAAATGTTAACTCTTTTAACACTAAGTTATCATAGCATACAATGGACATACATACATACAACGTACGTACGTACGTACGTACGTACGTACATACATACATACATACTTTCTTTGAATGGCTAATTTTTGTATTATTTACGGATTACTAGAGGATCATCGTGCCACCGGCAGTACCACCGAATCATATCCATTACCAAATCACCACTTCTAGATGAAACTTAATACATTGAGAAACCTCCTTATGAGATTCGAACCAATGACTATTTGGTTCATGAGCCTTATCCCACCACCAAGATACCGCTAGTCTGTAATCCCTTGGGTATACATACATACATACATACATGCATGCATGCATACACACACACATATATGTGTGTGTATAGTATAAGGTTATAATAAAAATGTTTTAATTATAAAAGGTGAAACGTATTACATGGTTAACATGTGACATTTCTTTAATTTTTTTAAAAAATGTATTTTGATAAGTGTGCTTCATGCTACAGACTATTGTGTAACCTGTTTTCGTCAATGTGTAATAAGTCTTTGTTATGTTCATTATTTTGCATATTTAAAGTACACAATTGTATTATTTCACAATTGTGTTTTTTCATAACTCGTAATTTTAGAACATACATATTATCTTAATTTTTTTTAAAAATATATTTAGGTCATTATGTTTTACATTCCGGTTCATTGTGTAATATATGTTTATCATTACATTTTACATTGAGTTCATTGTGTAATATGTATTCATAATCGCATTTTACGTTTTAAATCATTTGGTGTTATCTTGTCATTGTCTTTTATGTTTTAGATAAATTTATTGTTGTTTTTGTAAGGCATAAGAAATACTAAGAGACCGACAAAATCAAGCTGATGAGACAAAGTATTCAAAGTCAAAGTACTCGGCCGAATACTTTCCATTTCGTGAACTTTTGATTTCACGAACTTGTATACTAGTATAAATTGATGTATTTTGTACATCTATAGGTTCGGATCCCAAGGTATTTCTTCTAGACATGTTGAACACTCAATGTCAAAGTTCTCGACTTTATTAATGCAAAACACTTGTTTCTTCTTCTATCTTGGATTCCGCACTCTTTAGAAGATTGTTGCCTTTTATATTTGCTGTTCAAGTTGGTTTTTATCAGGTTTGGGACCTACAAGTGGTATCAGAGCTTTGCAGCTCTTTTTCAGCATCAAGACTCAAGCTTTTGCATCAAATATTCGACTTTCGTGTTCATTCTTGGATTGGGGATCTGTTCAATCAATTTGGAGCTCAAAATCTTGAAGAAAAATTATCTGGTAATTTCTGAAGTGTTTGTGAACTTCTCTCTGTCTTTTTTATCACACCCCAACTCGGAGAGTGGAACATGACGATTGATTATTATTATTTAAACTAGCAAGAGGGGAAGCATAGTATAAACATAACACAACCCAAGGTACTGAAAGGAAATTCAAGTCACACGTAATTGTCATAATGCCACGTAGGGCCAAATATAAAACATCATAATATCCATAATTGTTTTTAAAGAAATTCATCCATAACTAAAGCTACATCTCTAGAGTCCCAAGCTACATAGCTATCAATCAACCTGAAAGTCATGCTAAAATACGCCAACTAAAGTTGGTGCGAACATGAGTTTTATACAATTGACACAATACTAAATAGCATGTGATAATTCAAATCCATACAACCAACCCTGTGCCATAACCAAGCATGTGCCTCATAAATTGTCAGCCCATGATATGGTCACTATAATCTACTTCCCCTTCCGAGACCCGTTCATGTCCTCGGTGTTCAAGTTTCAAAATGAATAAATGTCACAACGGTTGTAACATCAGTGCCGGAATCGTACCGGAACAGTGATCTCAAACAGAAACATGAACAGTAATCAGGTACGAACTATATGCATTTCTGTAACATCTGTGCCGGAATCGTTGCCGGAACAGTAATCTGTACAGTAACTTGTACAGTAACTCAAGTACAATCAAGGAAAAATACTTAGAAGCTATTTACATTCGATGCTAAACATAAATTATTACACGATGTTTCTGAAATTCTGATTTAAACTTTATGGATTAAACAGTCAGAAATACATCAGACAATTATGAACAGATGCGTACATGTTTAATTTTGTGTTATTAGGTTTAAACGTATGTGAGGTTAAACAAAACAAAACCATAACGGTTGTTGTTACATAATGTTAAACAAACGAATTATTCGTATAGGTGACGATCTGTATGAATGATTCTGAGAGTTTAACGTTCTGAAATGATGACTGAAAAGTAGAAAACAAAATCAGCAAGTGAAACGTACGATCGTGTTCATACAGTTAGCGCTCTGTACGAAAACGCGCGTAAGTGACGTTTTCTGATGAAACGAAACGAACGACAATACGAACGGTAATAAATTTAAGGAAATATAATATTTCCTGTTTTACAATTTTGAAACTCATCAGAAAGAAATTTAAATGAAACCATTTTAAATTAAGGCGCGTAAAGCAAAATACGCGAATAAATAATGAAACGAGTAAAAATAATAAATTACGACAGTTAATTCAAGGAAATAATATTTAAACACATTATTAAAAATAAATAACTTCCAAACATTTCAGAATAAGTCTTTTATTTAATTATGAGATTACGCGCGTGTTACGATCCGGAAACGTAAAGAAAACACGAACCGAGCAACCGAAACGAACCCGAATACCCTCGGGATATATAAACTTTGAAAGAACACAATTCTTTCATTTTTACACATCATTCTCTCTCTCTAGCTCTCATTTCTGTCTACCCTCTCTCTCTAAATTCCAATCTTCAAACGAGCATAACTTGCTCAAATCTTAACGAAATCACGCGTTCTTTGTGTTCACGCGAAGCCCTCATCATCCTCTACACGGAAGTACAACCGATCTAGAGTGTTAACCAGCATAATTTGAGGTATGAAGCTTTTAAATCCACAAAAAATAGGGTTTTCTTTGGTTTTGATGTGCACCCACACCCCTAACCGGTTTAAGGCTTAACCCATCGAGTTCGCACCTTGGGAGGACCTTCCATCGTGTAACACTAACCATGAGGATCACCTAGGACAGATTTATCGAAGGGACTGATGATGATGAAGCTATAACAGGTTCGGGACCTGTTGGTGCCATAACAACCGAACCTTTCATCCACACCTAACCACCGCCGAACCTTCTTGCTAGCAGCGAACCATCACCACCCATGCAAGGGTGGCGAACCTTCTCTAGTCTACCTACCACCGAACCTTGTTACATCCTCTGACGAACCCTTGGCCGAACACAGCACCGAACCACCTTCCACGAACCTTAGCTCGTTGACGAACCCTTTGAGTTGACACGAACCTTGCATAAGAATTCAGATCTAGCCGAACCTGTTTGGAAGTAGGCGAATGTCACACCCCGAGCCGGCGGGGTAGGATCGGATTTCCCCGTCGGGCGGAAGGTTCCCGGGGCGCGATATCGTGAATGATAATCAAGGTGATCAGATTGTTTACAATGCACATGATATAAATGAGAAATGCTAAATAGATTAGAATTACAAAGTTAAATTACATCCGTATCGTTCATAATTTAACAATGTAAATCAAATCATAAACATCATAAAATATCTATCTTGTAACTGCACAAGATATACAAAATAATTGTATGATGATGTTCCAAAAATATGCAGGTCCAAAAATACTAAGTCTTCTATCTGAAGTCTTAGTCCAAAAGCATAAGCTTCCTAGTTGACCTGTTCGTCACCTGAGAAGTCATGCAAAAATAAAATCAACACATGGTTGGTGAGTTCATATAGTTTTAGTAGTTGGAAATGATTTGAAAACCTCCTTTGGTAAAGACCCTAACCTCATTAACACCACATGTAATATCCACATCGGTATGCTTATATATAGGGCATATGTAAGGGACAAGCCCTAGCCAACATCCCACCACATACTAATATGCATATGACACTGCTGTTAATGACAATTAAGCATTTTTACCCTTAACACAATCCCATAAGTTCTTCTGTTTATTTTCCCTGTAATTACAATCATTTGAAATCCAAGTTGATTTCATAAGTTCATCACAAAATATGATTTACAGTAATTATATAAACAACTATAAAATGTTTAATTAAATAAATAAATAAACATTTAATAAAATCTAAGTCCTAATGATTGGGGCCTTTGGTCATACTCGAGTAGACTAGTCTGTCAATCAAGGTACTTAGTAGTTAGGGAAACTGTAAATATCCTCAAACATACGACCTACAAATCAAACGGTCTAGCTAGGACTTCTTGAAATGTAGGGTTTTTGTTTCGTCTGTTTTGGCATATGTTATCTCTGATATTTCCCAGGTTTTCCCTTGAAAATGATTTATTGATTCGTCTGATTCTGTTACAAGATGTACTTAACTTGTTGATCATAGAATACTAGATTCATGGATCAATTGTACACTTGATTCATTGTTCAACAAACACTTAGTTTGTATAACATTGAATATAGTCTTTGCAAAGATTGGTTCGTTTGATTCGTTGAAATCCCACACTTGTTTCGTCAAAATGTTTCGTATGATTCGTTGAACTCACCCACTTGATTTGTCAAAATATTTCACTTGATTCATTGAAATCACCCATTTGATTCGTCAAATTGTTTCGTTTGATTCATTGAACTCACACATTTGATTTGTTAAAAATGTTTCCTTTGACTCGTTTGAAATGTTTTGTTTTGTTTGAAAGGTTTAGTTAAATTGATTATTCACTTAATTTATAAGGAATAACTTAGTAAAACCTGTATAAAATATTCCTAGATATGATCCAGGATAACATTCATATATGTAAAACATATAAATTTAAAAGCATTTAAGTAAACAATTTAAATAACAGTTTACGCATGCTTCTCAGCCCCGCGTTTTAAAACAAAAAGTTAGAAAAGGGGCAATGAACTCACCTGTATTGATGTCTAATGTACTATCACAGAATGCACACTCTTGTTTGTGAGCTAAGTATCTTCGATTCCTGAGTTATTTTATAAGAATTCGAATATAATAAGTACGCGTAGTAATAGTTGTGCCTAAGTTTGTGTCTTGTTGTGTGTGAGACTATGTGTCTTAGTACTATGTGTATCTAGAATGTAACCTAGCTTAACTACCCTTTTAGATCCCAAATCCCCTAGGTAATCACAACTTACTTTTAAATTTTACGAAAATCGGGCAGAGTTTCCTTTGTTTTTAGTCCAAATCCAGACAATTTATATTTTCTATTTTACAACCAAATCCCAATCAATTATAATAAAACTAACTTTTATAACTATATAACTTTAAACAAAACTAATTACTTGAACTTGCTATGGGTTGCGTGTTGACAACATAAGGGCAAACAACCCATTCTTAGTTTGTCTCTTTGTTTTGATCATTAAAATCCCTAGTATTTCAATCCTATTGACTTCATAAAACCCATGTTTATATGTTTGAAAAGTGTAAGATATCTTTTGTTTTGAAAATCCTTAGTATCGATATGTTTGAAATCGGTTAACACCCCAAATGGTCACTTTGAACCATTATCGGTGTTAACGTATTAATCCCATTGTTTTACTTAACAAATTCAAGGGTTTTAATCCCAATTGGTTGTTAAAACATATGTTATGGGTTAAGAGAGTTTGGGACGGTGTTTGTTTTGACAAAAAGTTAGTGTAGATGGCATTGAAAAACGATTAACACTACAAAACCCAAGTAGCTTCCTTAGCCGACACCACTATGTTCAAATCAGCCCCATGACTTTATTTCTAAGTGTTTTGAGATGGTTCCAAGCTTTAAATACTTGTAAGACATTAAACTAAATAATATCGAAAGCTCAAGACAAAATCGATGGTGGCTGGTGGTTAACATCGATGAAACAGCCCCATATTTCCTTCAATATGGCAGCATCGATGATTTGCGTTTGGAAGCCCCTTTTGACCCATTTAAAGTCCGAACCAATGAAACTTGTCTTGATGAAAGTTGTTCCTAACATATTGAACTAGTATTCTGGAAAGTTTCGTGAGTTAAATTGAACGTTTGCTATGTTAAAAGTACAAAGATACAGGCTGGGCAGAATCTGCCGATACCATCAGCATTGGCCAGCCCCTAGTGCAGCCCCTTTGAACTCCATTTCTTTGCCAATATCAGCCCCAAATCGATTCCAACAGACCCAAAAATCAATCCTATGTGTTCATTAACTTCCTGAACCGTTTTAGTGTAATTTCCTAAGGTCTTACAGCTCCAAAAGTCGAGTGAAAAGTGCTGATGCGCGAGAAAACTAACCTCAACAGTAACAACAGGAAAACAGCTCTATCTTGCTCGTTTTTGGTCCGATTTTGATGATTCAAAGCTCCATATCTTTGTCTAATCACGATCTACAAGTTTCTAGAGTAGTTTTAGTGTTTATCCTACTGATTTGAAGTGATAGAAACGAGTTTTGAAGCATACCTCACGTGAATAGTAGAAAACCCTCTTCTGCAGTGTTTTCTTTCAAAAACTGCGACGAGCTCGGTCCGTTTCAGCTCCGATACCTTGTACTTTCAGCTTCCCCTCGTCGATACGGTCGTTTCGATATATTATTTGCGCGATTTGGTTAAGAAACAAAGAAGTTATGGTGATTTGAAGTGGTGGTGGTATGGTGGTGACGGGATTTCGAATTTGAAGAAGAAGGAGGTGTGGGAGCTGCAATTTTGGGAAGGGAAGAAATGAGTTTTTGGGTTTAAATAGCCCGGGTATGTTCGGGCGTGTTCGGTCCCGCTCAGTTTCGGTTTCGCGCGTCGTTTTTGTTCGTTTTCGCAACGAAATAATACGATTTTAAAATAGAGTTTTCCATTTTAAAATAAGTTGTAATTCCTAATACATTAACTAATTATCTTATATTTATTTTAAAATTTCAGAAATATTAAATTAACTGTTTAAATCGAATCGTACGGTCGTCGCGCGTATCCGTTCGAATCGTCACCCGTACGAATACGACGATAACTATACTTTTCAATATTGTTTTCTAATTATCGGATATCATTTAGAACGTTAAACCATCAGATTTATTCGCACAGATCGTCATCTATACGAATAACACGTCAGTTTAGCATTCACATCACGAAATCCGTGTGTTTTGTTCTGTAAAGCCTCACATACGTTTATACATAATATAATCCTAACAATTAATCACATGATGGTTCTGTCTTGTCAAATAATTATCTGACTCAAGAACCATTGTTCTGAACTTATTTCTGTTTACTGTTTCTGAAATTGTCTATGAACACCCAGAATGATAATGATAAATGATGTGAATAATAAAACGTACTGAAATGTATATAATTCGTACCTGTTTACTGTTCATGCTACTGTTTAAGATCACTGTTCCGGTGACGGTTCCGGCACTGATGTTACAGTCTCCCCTTGTTAGAGAAATTTCGTCCCGAAATTTAAGAGTTGTTATCGGGTGCAGCTTCCTCTTCAAACAGTTGGGGATACTTTGACTTCATGTGATCCTCGCGTTCCCAAGTAAACTCGGGTCCACGTCTTGAATTCCATCGAACCTTTACAATAGGAATACGGCTTCGCCTCAGTTGTTTAACTTTACGATCCATAATCTCTAAAGGTTCTTCAATGAAGTGTAACTGTTCATCCACTTGAATTTCTTCAATTGGAATGACGAGAGACTCGTCAACAAGGCATTTCTTTAGGTTTGAGACGTGAAACACGTCATGCACACCACTGATTTCATTAGGTAATCTCAGTCTATACGCCACAGGACCTATACGCTCGATGATTTCAAACGGTCCCACGTATCTTGGTGCTAATTTGCCTTTCTTTCCAAAGCGTACAACGCCTTTCCATGGAGATACCTTCAACATGACACGGTCTCCCACTTGGAATTCCAACGGCTTGCGTCGTTTGTCGGCGTAGCTCTTTTGTCTGCTCCTTGTTGCTTGTAATCTTCTTTGAATCTGGGCGATCTTATCAGTAGTTTCCTGAATAAGCTCGGGCCCAGTTATACGATTGTCTCCAACTTCAGTCCAACAGATCGGTGATCGGCATTTCCTGCCATAAAGAGCCTCGAATGGTGCACATCCGATACTGCTGTGGTAACTGTTATTGTAGGAGAACTCGATCAGTGGTAAATGGGAATCCCAATTTCCACCGAAATCCAACACGCAGGTTCTTAACATGTCCTCTAGCGTTTGAATAGTACGTTCACTTTGCCCATCCGTTTGTGGGTGGTAAGCTGTACTCAGATTTAACTGTGTCCCTAAAGATTTCTGCAGTGATTGCCAGAACCTTGATGTGAATCTGCTGTCTCTATCAGAGATAATAGACAATGGAACACCGTGGCGTACCACTATCTCATTGATGTATAATCTTGCCAGTTTATCCATCGTGAAAGTCTCGCGCATAGGCAAGAAATGAGCAGATTTGGTTAAACGATCAATAATCACCCAGATTGTATCGTGACCACTGGAAGTGCGGGGTAGCTTGGTAATGAAATCCATAGCTATTTGTTCCCACTTCCAGAGCGGAATCTCAGGCTGTTCCAGTAAACCAGACGGTCTCTGGTGTTCTGCCTTTACCTTCGCACACGTTAGACATTGACCGACGTATTCGGCTATGTCTTTCTTCATTCCGGGCCACCAATAAAATCCATGCAAGTCTTGGTACATTTTATCAGCGCCTGGATGAACAGAGTATTTAGTCTTGTGTGCTTCATCAAAGATAAGTTTTCTCAATTCATCTACCGCAGGAATCCATACTCGATCCTTATAGTAGATGATTCCATCAGGTTTCGTGTCGAACTGTTTCTCTGCTCCACAATCAAGTTCCTTCTTTAGGTTATTTCGGGCAAGTGCTTCTTGCTGTGCTTGAATAATCTTGTTACTTAAACTGGTCTGCACGGTTATCCCCATTGCTCTAACACGTAGGGGTTTGACCCGTTCCTTCCGGCTCAAGGCATCAGCTACAACGTTCGCCTTCCCCGGATGGTATTTGATCACACAATCGTAATCATTCAGAAGTTCAACCCAACGGCGTTGTCGCATGTTGAGCTCCTTCTGATCAAAAATGTGCTGCAGACTTTTGTGATCAGTAAATATGGTACACTTGGTGCCATATAAGTAATGTCTCCAAATCTTCAGTGCGAAGATTACGACTCCCAGTTCAAGGTCATGAGTAGTGTAATTCTTCTCATGAACTTTTAACTGTCTTGAGGCATAAGCAATAACTTTATCACGTTGCATCAGTACGCAACCAAGTCCCTGATGGGATGCATCACAGTAAACGACAAAGTCATCACATCCTTCCGGGAGAGATAGAATTGGAGCATCACACAATTTCTGTTTCAATGTATGAAAGGCATCTTCTTGCTTCTGCTCCCAGACAAACGGTTCACTCTTTTGAGTTAACTTAGTGAGAGGCAAAGCTATCTTAGAAAAGTTCGAGACGAACCTCCTATAATAACCTGCCAATCCCAGAAAAGACCGTATCTCCGTTGGCGTCTTCGGAGTGTCCCAATTCTTTATTGCCTCGATCTTGGCAGGATCCACGTGTATTCCCTCGCTGTTGACAACATGCCCCAGAAATTGAACTTCTCTTAGCCAAAATTCACATTTAGAGAATTTGGCATAAAGTTTCTTTTCCTTCAACAGTTCCAAGATCTTCCTGAGGTGTTGTTCATGCTCCGTCTTGGTCTTGGAATAAATCAGTATGTCATCAATAAAGACAATGACAAACTGATCCAAGTACGGTTTGCACACTCGGTTCATGAGGTCCATGAAAACCGCTGGTGCATTTGTCAATCCAAAAGGCATCACCATGAATTCGTAATGCCCGTATCTGGTTCTGAAAGCCGTCTTCGGTATGTCTTCGTCTTGGACTCTAAGTTGATGATATCCAGATCGCAAGTCGATCTTTGAGAAGTATTGAGCTCCATGCAGTTGGTCAAACAGATCATCAATCCTCGGCAAAGGATACCGATTCTTAATGGTCAGTTTGTTCAGCTCCCTGTAATCTATGCACATTCTGAACGATCTGTCTTTCTTTTTCACGAACAAGACCGGAGCTCCCCAAGGTGAGTAGCTCGGTCTGATGAAGCCTTTATCCAACAGCTCTTGTAGCTGATTAGACAATTCCTGCATCTCTGAAGGTGCTAACCTGTACGGAGATTTAGCAACAGGAGTTGCTCCAGGAATTAAGTCAATACGAAACTCTACCGGTCGCACAGGTGGCAAACCTGGCAGATCTTCAGGGAATACTTCAGGATATTCTTTCACTACCGGTACATCTTGAATCTTCTTCTTGTTTTTCTCTTTTTCCACCACATGAGCCAGAAAAGCTATGCACTGCTTCTGTAGACACTTACGCGCCTTTATGCAAGAAATGATTTTGACACTTCGCTTTGCTTGATCCCCTCTAACTTCCAACACATGATCATCTGGTAATGGAACTCGAAGCAGCTTCTCAGAACAGATGACTTCCACTCGGTTAGATGAAAGCCAATCCATTCCAACAATGATGTCAAAACTACCCAGCTCCATCGGTATCAAATCGATGGTAAATGTATAATCATTTAGTGTCAATGGGCAGTTCCTATAAACTGTACTAACTGTGATCTGTTTTCCGTTAGCTACTTCTATAATGTAAGGGGAGTCTAACTGTTCTTCTATAGAATCTAGTTGGCATGCAAAATCGGCAGAGATAAAACTCTGATCCGCACCAGTATCAAATAAGACAGATGCATAAAAGTCATGTAAGAGGAACGTACCAGTGACCACATTTGGGTCCTGGCGTGCAGCTGGTGCTCCGATAGCGAAGGCTCGTCCACGTGGTGCTTGAACTGCTGGTTGTGCCTTCTTCGGGCAGTTCTTCGCAAAGTGGCCTTGTTCGCCACAGTTATAACATCCACCATTGTTCCGATTAGCTGTTGGAGGGAGAGCTAGAGCAGCATTGTTGACTGCTTGATTAGGAGTCATCCTACAGTACTGGACCCAATGGCCCTTCCGTCCACATCCCGTGCAATGTTTGCAGGGAGTGTCAGTAGTGTGGTGATACTGACACTTGGCACACAGAGGATATGTGCCAGTGTAGGGTTTGCGGTTGGGGTTTTGTGGTGTTGCTGCTATTTGTTGAAGAGGTGTGGCCACCGTGTAGTTCTTGATAGTCTTTTGTTTCTTCTTCTGATGTTGCTGATGATGAGGTTTCTTTGAGGACTCTTCCTTGCGTTTGCCAGTGTCAGTCTCTTTCTTTAAAACTCCAGAGGCCACCATCAAATCAGTGAGTTTGCCAGACAATCTCACTGCCGATTCAACAGTAGTAGGGTTAGCTGAGACAACCATACCCTGAATGCAGGCGGGGAGTCCACCCACATATCGGTCTATCCTTTTCTCCAAAGTTGGTACCATGTCTGGCACTAAAGCAACTAACTCGTGGTAACGAGTAGTGTAACCCATGTGATCAGCACCTTTCATCACATGGTTGGATAGTTCAATCTCCAACTTCTGCAGCTCATTCTTGGGGCAGAATTCTGTTCGTAGCAGTGCCTTAAAATCTTCCCATGGCATTGCCATTGCTTCTTCTCTTCCTCGGGCATTGATCTGACCGTTCCACCAGGTCAGAGCCCGTTTGTTGAATGTTCCAGCTGAGTAACGGACCTTGTGTTGTTCAGGGCAGCTGCAGAGATCCAAAGTTGTCTCGATCTTCTCAATCCATTGAATTAATCCAACGGCGCCTTCAGACCCACTGAAACTGGGTGGTTTACATCCTACAAAGGACTTGTAGGAGTAGTGAGATGAATCTCCAGTATTTCCACTGGCTTCTCCTGATGTGTTGCCAGTGTTGAGGATTTCATTACGAAGACGAAGGAACATCTCCGGTATGGCTTCTTTCATTTGATTTGTCATCTGGCTACTCAGTAACGTCACTAGGGCGATAGTAGCAGGATCCAGAGTCGGTGTTGTGCCTGAACCAGATGCTTGAGTAATCAATGGAGGAGGGGGAGGAGGAGGTGGAGGAGGTGGTGAATCATTCGGCGACGGTGTGGAGGAGTGTGGAGCCAAGTCTTGTGGTGGTAGAGGTAACAAGGGAGGTTGTCTTCGCGGCGGCATTCTGATCATAACAAATAAAGTCATCGGTTAGTGTAATGATCAAATACAGAAGACAGTATGCAAATAAGCCCTAAATCCTATGTTCTCTACATGCAGGGTCCCTAGGTTATAGTCTAGGCCAAACCGTTTAAATAAGTGACCTTTATTTCTCTATAACCATGGCTCTGATACCAATCTGTCACACCCCGAGCCGGCGGGGTAGGATCGGATTTCCCCGTCGGGCGGAAGGTTCCCGGGGCGCGATATCGTGAATGATAATCAAGGTGATCAGATTGTTTACAATGCACATGATATAAATGAGAAATGCTAAATAGATTAGAATTACAAAGTTAAATTACATCCGTATCGTTCATAATTTAACAATGTAAATCAAATCATAAACATCATAAAATATCTATCTTGTAACTGCACAAGATATACAAAATAATTGTATGATGATGTTCCAAAAATATGCAGGTCCAAAAATACTAAGTCTTCTATCTGAAGTCTTAGTCCAAAAGCATAAGCTTCCTAGTTGACCTGTTCGTCACCTGAGAAGTCATGCAAAAATAAAATCAACACATGGTTGGTGAGTTCATATAGTTTTAGTAGTTGGAAATGATTTGAAAACCTCCTTTGGTAAAGACCCTAACCTCATTAACACCACATGTAATATCCACATCGGTATGCTTATATATAGGGCATATGTAAGGGACAAGCCCTAGCCAACATCCCACCACATACTAATATGCATATGACACTGCTGTTAATGACAATTAAGCATTTTTACCCTTAACACAATCCCATAAGTTCTTCTGTTTATTTTCCCTGTAATTACAATCATTTGAAATCCAAGTTGATTTCATAAGTTCATCACAAAATATGATTTACAGTAATTATATAAACAACTATAAAATGTTTAATTAAATAAATAAATAAACATTTAATAAAATCTAAGTCCTAATGATTGGGGCCTTTGGTCATACTCGAGTAGACTAGTCTGTCAATCAAGGTACTTAGTAGTTAGGGAAACTGTAAATATCCTCAAACATACGACCTACAAATCAAACGGTCTAGCTAGGACTTCTTGAAATGTAGGGTTTTTGTTTCGTCTGTTTTGGCATATGTTATCTCTGATATTTCCCAGGTTTTCCCTTGAAAATGATTTATTGATTCGTCTGATTCTGTTACAAGATGTACTTAACTTGTTGATCATAGAATACTAGATTCATGGATCAATTGTACACTTGATTCATTGTTCAACAAACACTTAGTTTGTATAACATTGAATATAGTCTTTGCAAAGATTGGTTCGTTTGATTCGTTGAAATCCCACACTTGTTTCGTCAAAATGTTTCGTATGATTCGTTGAACTCACCCACTTGATTTGTCAAAATATTTCACTTGATTCATTGAAATCACCCATTTGATTCGTCAAATTGTTTCGTTTGATTCATTGAACTCACACATTTGATTTGTTAAAAATGTTTCCTTTGACTCGTTTGAAATGTTTTGTTTTGTTTGAAAGGTTTAGTTAAATTGATTATTCACTTAATTTATAAGGAATAACTTAGTAAAACCTGTATAAA
Source organism: Mikania micrantha (assembly GCA_009363875.1). NCBI lineage: Eukaryota > Viridiplantae > Streptophyta > Magnoliopsida > Asterales > Asteraceae > Mikania > Mikania micrantha. Next base: position 36,295,397 of record CM018695.1, read on the forward strand.
ATATTCCTAGATATGATCCAGGATAACATTCATATATGTAAAACATATAAATTTAAAAGCATTTAAGTAAACAATTTAAATAACAGTTTACGCATGCTTCTCAGCCCCGCGTTTTAAAACAAAAAGTTAGAAAAGGGGCAATGAACTCACCTGTATTGATGTCTAATGTACTATCACAGAATGCACACTCTTGTTTGTGAGCTAAGTATCTTCGATTCCTGAGTTATTTTATAAGAATTCGAATATAATAAGTACGCGTAGTAATAGTTGTGCCTAAGTTTGTGTCTTGTTGTGTGTGAGACTATGTGTCTTAGTACTATGTGTATCTAGAATGTAACCTAGCTTAACTACCCTTTTAGATCCCAAATCCCCTAGGTAATCACAACTTACTTTTAAATTTTACGAAAATCGGGCAGAGTTTCCTTTGTTTTTAGTCCAAATCCAGACAATTTATATTTTCTATTTTACAACCAAATCCCAATCAATTATAATAAAACTAACTTTTATAACTATATAACTTTAAACAAAACTAATTACTTGAACTTGCTATGGGTTGCGTGTTGACAACATAAGGGCAAACAACCCATTCTTAGTTTGTCTCTTTGTTTTGATCATTAAAATCCCTAGTATTTCAATCCTATTGACTTCATAAAACCCATGTTTATATGTTTGAAAAGTGTAAGATATCTTTTGTTTTGAAAATCCTTAGTATCGATATGTTTGAAATCGGTTAACACCCCAAATGGTCACTTTGAACCATTATCGGTGTTAACGTATTAATCCCATTGTTTTACTTAACAAATTCAAGGGTTTTAATCCCAATTGGTTGTTAAAACATATGTTATGGGTTAAGAGAGTTTGGGACGGTGTTTGTTTTGACAAAAAGTTAGTGTAGATGGCATTGAAAAACGATTAACACTACAAAACCCAAGTAGCTTCCTTAGCCGACACCACTATGTTCAAATCAGCCCCATGACTTTATTTCTAAGTGTTTTGAGATGGTTCCAAGCTTTAAATACTTGTAAGACATTAAACTAAATAATATCGAAAGCTCAAGACAAAATCGATGGTGGCTGGTGGTTAACATCGATGAAACAGCCCCATATTTCCTTCAATATGGCAGCATCGATGATTTGCGTTTGGAAGCCCCTTTTGACCCATTTAAAGTCCGAACCAATGAAACTTGTCTTGATGAAAGTTGTTCCTAACATATTGAACTAGTATTCTGGAAAGTTTCGTGAGTTAAATTGAACGTTTGCTATGTTAAAAGTACAAAGATACAGGCTGGGCAGAATCTGCCGATACCATCAGCATTGGCCAGCCCCTAGTGCAGCCCCTTTGAACTCCATTTCTTTGCCAATATCAGCCCCAAATCGATTCCAACAGACCCAAAAATCAATCCTATGTGTTCATTAACTTCCTGAACCGTTTTAGTGTAATTTCCTAAGGTCTTACAGCTCCAAAAGTCGAGTGAAAAGTGCTGATGCGCGAGAAAACTAACCTCAACAGTAACAACAGGAAAACAGCTCTATCTTGCTCGTTTTTGGTCCGATTTTGATGATTCAAAGCTCCATATCTTTGTCTAATCACGATCTACAAGTTTCTAGAGTAGTTTTAGTGTTTATCCTACTGATTTGAAGTGATAGAAACGAGTTTTGAAGCATACCTCACGTGAATAGTAGAAAACCCTCTTCTGCAGTGTTTTCTTTCAAAAACTGCGACGAGCTCGGTCCGTTTCAGCTCCGATACCTTGTACTTTCAGCTTCCCCTCGTCGATACGGTCGTTTCGATATATTATTTGCGCGATTTGGTTAAGAAACAAAGAAGTTATGGTGATTTGAAGTGGTGGTGGTATGGTGGTGACGGGATTTCGAATTTGAAGAAGAAGGAGGTGTGGGAGCTGCAATTTTGGGAAGGGAAGAAATGAGTTTTTGGGTTTAAATAGCCCGGGTATGTTCGGGCGTGTTCGGTCCCGCTCAGTTTCGGTTTCGCGCGTCGTTTTTGTTCGTTTTCGCAACGAAATAATACGATTTTAAAATAGAGTTTTCCATTTTAAAATAAGTTGTAATTCCTAATACATTAACTAATTATCTTATATTTATTTTAAAATTTCAGAAATATTAAATTAACTGTTTAAATCGAATCGTACGGTCGTCGCGCGTATCCGTTCGAATCGTCACCCGTACGAATACGACGATAACTATACTTTTCAATATTGTTTTCTAATTATCGGATATCATTTAGAACGTTAAACCATCAGATTTATTCGCACAGATCGTCATCTATACGAATAACACGTCAGTTTAGCATTCACATCACGAAATCCGTGTGTTTTGTTCTGTAAAGCCTCACATACGTTTATACATAATATAATCCTAACAATTAATCACATGATGGTTCTGTCTTGTCAAATAATTATCTGACTCAAGAACCATTGTTCTGAACTTATTTCTGTTTACTGTTTCTGAAATTGTCTATGAACACCCAGAATGATAATGATAAATGATGTGAATAATAAAACGTACTGAAATGTATATGATTCGTACCTGTTTACTGTTCATGCTACTGTTTAAGATCACTGTTCCGGTGACGGTTCCGGCACTGATGTTACAGCGAACCTGCTAGCAACCTTAGGCACCGAACCTTCGGCCTTTGTGATGCAAACCATGCCCGAACCTTGGGACCTTAGGCCGAACCATCATTAGGTTCGCTGCATGGGAAATGAACTCAGTTTTCTTTCCAGTCGAGAGAATTCCCGGCCCACACCCATATACACGGCCCAACATTTTATTTGGTGCAAACAGCACGTCTCTAGACTACATCTTGGGCCCATAACATGCATAGTTTGATCCAATAAGTTGGCAAATACTTGAGCAGTCCACATACTACACGTGGCCCATTAAAATCCTTCGGCCTACAAAGCTTGGTCCAAAGAAATTGTGCGGCCCAAACTATTAACATTCGGTCATACGACAAAAATCGGCCCATTTGATATGCCCCAAATTCATATTAATAACTCTCAGCACAAACTCCTTTTCTTTGAGATTGGGCCACCCCTCTTGATTCGGCCCAAATAGAGAACTGTAGACCATATATGCAGCCCATGGTAAATCGCATGGTCCATCATGGATTCAATTAGTCCAACATTTATGTGGTCTAAGAACGTGTTGATCCAACATAAAGCCCAATCAATTGGTCCAAGCTTTTGACTTTCGGCCCACATGACAATATCCTAGACCCAACTCAAGTTGGGTTGAGCACTAGCCCAAACCGATTGGCCCGCATAATTAACCTGGCCCAACCATTCGGCCCATAACGATTAGGATAGCCCAAGAAATTCCAATCGGTCCATAGGTTAAAGGGTTAATTCGGCCCACTAACATTTGAGGCCCACTTTTAGCCTAAAACCCAATTGATTAATACACGACCCATTCTTATTCGACTCACTTATTAGAATACAACTTAACATATCATAACACATGAAATGTTAAACTTTATAAGAAAAATGTCATGGTTATTTATTAGCTATGAAATTATTATTCAAAATACTATAAAGAATAAGGATTTAAAATCTTTGAACAAAAACTTGAGTTATAGTTATGAACCATAGAAGTTCAAGACTAATGATTCTAATAAGTACAAGAGGGCCGAAAGATGACCGTGACTCACAAGTGTTAGCCAAATTTGGGCTAACACATACACGCAGACACATCATTACAAACCTATACTCATAAACTACAACACTATGAAATCAATACAGGAGCGTGAACATCACAACAGGTGCAAACAAAGAGCGTGCGTATTCTTGTTTCATATAGTCAACTACTACGGACACAAGGTGAGTTCATTTGTCCCTTTTCAAACCTTTTGTTTTACTTTGGGACTGAGAAGCATGTTAAAAAATTATTGAAATGTTTATTAAATGCTTTTACACATATTTACAATGCTTATATTAATGCATGAAATTGAAATGCTTGGGTGGGAAACCAAAGACTAAGGCTATAGTGTAAATAGCTAATGCTATTTACTTTACTTATTTACATCATACAAACACTTTGTGATCAAACTGGAAACTAGTATACTTTTAGAAGGTATAAACTTGATACTTATACTATAAACGAGAAGTTTAAACTGTATACTTGAGGCTTACAATATAGATTTGAAGCCTAAACCTTATGCTAAACGCTTATGATATAAACTTAATACTTAAACTTTGAGCTAAATACTTATGTTATAAGCTATGTGCTTAAACTATACAATTTGGTTTTAACTTATAAACTCTATGTTTAACTATATACAAAATCTTAAGGCTTTGAAAATACTTAAACTAAACACTAATGCTTTATACAATTATTTCAGAAAGTTAATGTTCTACACCTTTAGTAAAGTATTAAATTACTTTACACTTACAATGATTTGCTTAAACTTAACTTGAAACATATATGCTTAGAAATACTTATATACGTGAGATGCTTGAAACACTTGGATGCTTATTACACTTGAAATACTTGAAAACACGTGAATGCTTGATACATTTGGGATACTTGAAATACTTGAATGCATGATATACTTGGGATACATGAACACTTGGAATACTTGCTATGCTTGGAACATGTGAACATTTGGATGCTTGAAACATTGGATGCTTCAACGAAAGACTGATTGACTGCCGCGTGTTGACCTGTGTGTCAACCCCTACTAGTCATCAGTGAAACTATGTGAATGCTTTAGACTTGTATGCATAAACTATTGGACATTGTAAGACAGACTGTTGGCCGCTGCGTGTTGACCTGTGTGTCAACCCCTACTAGTCATCAGTGTTCTTCTTTGTCAGAGTCATGTAAGACAGACTGATTGGCCACCGCGTGTTGACCTGTGTGTCAACCCCTACTAGTCATTCAGTGTTCTTCTTGATTCATCCATGGTTATGACAAGTGACTAGAATGATTGGGTTCTTCTAGTTGACTTTGTGTTAACTTGAAGGTTCCTCTATCATAACATGTCACAAGTCATATTTAAGTTCATTATGGATGGATGCTGAATTCCTTAAGGTTTTCAGCTGTTCATAATGGTGCCTCTTAAACATAATACTTATTGTAACATCAGTGCCGGAAACGTCACCGGAACAGTGATCGTAAACAGTACGTGAGCAGTAATCAGGTACAAACTATATGTAATTCAGTGTATTTCATATCCATGTCAAGTTTCAGTATTATTTCATGTTATCAAAACAGTGAATTCATAATCATTTCAGAGAAACAAGTTCAGAACAATGGTTCTTGAGTCAGATAATTATCTGGCAACACAGAATCATCAATGGATTTATTTGTTAGGAATGTATTAAAGTATAAACGTATGTGAGGCTTTACAGAACAAAACAATACGGATGTCGTTATGTGAATGCTAAACCGACGGATTATTCGTATAGGTGACGATCTGTACGAATAAATCTAAAAGTTTAACGTTCTAAATGATATCCTATAATTAGAAAACAACATCGAAAAGTATAGTTATCGCCGGGTTCGTACGGGTGACGATTCGAACGAATACGCGCGACGACCGTACGATTCGATTTAAACGTAATTAAATATTTTTGAAAATTAATTAAATAAAAGATAATTAGTTAATTTATTAGGAATCACAACCTAAAAGAATTTTATAAATTCTATTTTATAACCGTGACGTTTCGTAACGAGAACGACGAGAAACCGGCGTTTTTACACGAAACCACGCGAAACCGAACGAACCCGAACATACCCGGGTATTTACCCTCATTTAATGAGGGCAATTAATTCCCTCACCTACCCAAATAACCAGCCACCAACACCATTTTCGTTCACCCCTCTCCTCAAGCTTTCTCTCTCTAGAATCCTCCCCTTCTCTCTAAGGTTTCTCTCTAGTTTCTTCACGAAATCTTCCTATCTTGGTGTCAAAATCACCACCATCACTTGTAGAATCCGAAAGTACAACAGATCTTGGCATTCATCCAACAGATTCGAGGTAAAGAACGATTTTCAGTTCGGTTTTAGGGTTTTCTAAACCCTAGGTTCGAACCCTTAGGGAACCGGTTTTAGCACATTACAAGCCTTAGGAAATGCACATAGATGAGTTTGGAACTGGTGGTACCCCAAAGGATAAGCCCTAGATCGATGCTAGAGCTGCTGTGAATGTTAGTTCGAACTCCCAAATGTAGTTCCACAGCCCAACGAATGAGCCAGCCATTCGGCGAATGGCTAAGGTCTACTCGGCACATTCTCATTCGATTGCCCAGGGTTCTTCGGCCGACTCTTTGGCGAATGGATCTCCTTCGGCCCAAGTCATTCGACCAACCACTTTCGGCAACCCCCTCCATTCGGCCAGTGCTTCAGTCGTCGAGACTCATTCGGCCAACCCTACTTCACATGGTCAAGCCCTATTCGGCTTAAGCCCTATCATACGGTTGTGGAGTTGGGTGGGATACACACGTGAGTTGGGTATATTAGCATGCATGAATGAGTCGCGTAAGCATGCATGGACATAATCTATTATGTGTGTGCATGGGAAGCAAACTAGAGTTTCAACACATAGGATCTAAATGAGTGGGGTTGTGAACCTGGTATGGGGCTCGAACAATGGGAAAAAAAAACTAATATGATATTATCATATGACAACAATTAAGGTCTTTCTTAATCAAAGGTAATGAGATTGGTAGTGTAAGGTGAAGAAGTCTTCTAAAACCTTGTTGATACTTGAACACAAGAGATAAATATTAGTTGGATCGAAAACATTGAGTAAATATGGAGGATCGAAACAATAACCTAAGGTTTGATGTGTTGATTCAATTATTAACAACTAAACCTTAGGAAATCTCATAAGGACAATTAACTAACTTAGATGAGTTAATTGAATCATCTAGGTTTAGTTTATCAAAGAAATGTCAAGAAATCGTTTAAAGAGCAAAAATCTAATAAGTGGATCCGAGGATGGCCCAATGGGTTTAACTTAAGCCCATCATGTGTTAAACATCTATTTAAAATTAATTATGTTTTACTAAAAGAAAATGATGTATAAACCTTATTACATTGTATTAAATAATGTTCTAAATATTTAACCTAAAATGGTATAGCTTAGAAACATTTTAATTAAAGACTTTAAATGATTAATTATGGGATTAAGTTTACTACGGGGTAATAACTTTGACTAAGTTAGCTGAAGTATTAGAAAACACATTAGTAAACTAGGACACTTAGTTGCACAACGAGACCAAACCCTAGATCCAACGTCTATTTTAAATACTTATCGTATTCGAATCTCTTAAAACAACTCAGGTGCTAAAGATACATAAGCAACAATCGAAGAGCGCGCATTTATCTTTTTTGATTCATTGCACAGCAACACAGGTGAGTTCATTGCCCCTTTTCTAACATTTTTGTTTTTAAAACGCGGGGCTGAGAAGCATGCGTAAAGTGTTTTATTTAAACTGTTTATTTAAATGCTTTCATTTATTATATATTTTACATATATATGGTTGTTGATACTCCTAGACTCCTGTCTAGATAATTATTAAAACAAATCAAATAACCAATTTAATTAAAGTACTCTTATGAGTAATACTTTAATTTGAACTCTAAATCAACCCTTAGTCCATCAAGCTCAAATTTAAGAATCTAAATTCAAAGTGAAATCAAACGAACAAAATCAAAGGATCATATTCAAAGGAAACTTAACTCTGTGTGTGATCTGAGAACCAAGAATCTTAATCAAATCAATCATCATTGTGAATCATGGAAATTCAAAAGATCAAGATCAAGAGGCTCAATGAATCAGAAATCATAAATGTGTGTGAATCATGGAAATAATGAAATCATTATAATCTAATGAAATCATTAATATTCAAGTTAAGGTGGATGTCAGTTGTATAGGGAATCAAGACCACGTGTAACACACATATAAAGTCCCTTCAGGTATAGAAGACTCTTGTAGTCAGGCTATACGGGCAATAACATGAACTATCAAAGGAATCAATATCACAAATCAAGAGAATCAAAGAGATCAAGAATCACAGGATATCCGTAAAGTCCCGACATGTACAGTAGGTCATTAGATCAAGCTGATATGGGCATCATTAAAATCCCGTCACGCCCAGGTATACTCCTTGTGAGTTATGCCTGGTATGGGTCACGTGTGAGAGGTTACAACTTGGACAACCACGAACAACTAAGTCTAATTGATTGAGTGAAATAATGCCCAATCATCATGTCTTAGTTGTATTTAAATGTTTTATTTAATTATTTAATTAAATATTTAACATTTTATTACTATCATTGACTTTTGGGGAAATCATGTATCTATGACGAACTCAGAAGAATCAAAGGCCAATCAAGTTTTGGAGATCATAATCTAAATCAGAGGTGTAATGGGTAAAAATGCTTAACTATCATTAACAACAGTGTCATATGCATATTAGTATGTGGTGGGATGTTGGCTAGGGCTTGTCCCTTACATATGCCCTATATATAAGCATACCGATGTGGATATTACATGTGGAGTTAATGAGGTTAGGGTCTTTACCAAAGGAGGTTTTCAAATCATTTTCAAATCATTAAACTATATGAACTCACCAACCATGTGTTGATTTGATCTTTTGCATGACTTCTCAGGTGACGAACAGGTCAACTAAGGAGTTATTCCTTTTGGACTAGGACTTCAGATAGAAGACTTAGCATTTTGGACCTGCATACTTTTGAAGACATCATTATACAAATTATTTTGTATATCTTGTGTAAATACAAGATAGAAATTTATGATGTTGATGATAGATTTACATTGTTAAATTATAAACAATACTGATGTAATTTAACTTTGTAATTCTATTATATTTAGCATTTCTCATTTATATCATGTGCAATGTAAACAATCTGATCATCACGATTATCACTCACGATATCGCGCTCCGAGAACCTTCCGCCCGACGGGGGAACCCGATCCTACCCCGCCGGCTCGGGGTGTGACACTTATACGTTGTGGAATCAATAGTGTGGAGTGAAACGCTTAATTATCATTAATAACAATATGTTAAGCAGCCCGGTATGTGGTGGGACGGTGGCTGGGGCTTGTCCCCTACATATGCCCTATATATAAGCATACATGGTTGGATAGCATAGGTGGTTGTTAGTGAGGTTAAGGTTGTCATTTAGGGAATCAAGGTAAACCATTACAGGGTAATCAAATTCTTAGAATCAAACATTTGGAATCAAACGTTTTGGGAATCAAACAGGTAGGATGAGACGCTTAACTATCGTCAGGAACAATATACCATGTGGTTTGGTATGTGGTGGGACGGTGGCTGGGGCTTGTCCCCTACATATGCCCTATATATATGCATACTGAAACAGATGGTATAGGTGGTTAATGGTGAGGTTAAGGTTGTCATCCAAAGGATTTTTCAAACTATATTTACTTCAAGACTACATGAACTCACCAACCATTGTGTTGACTTTGTTTTCTTACATGCTTTCTCAGGTGACGCACATGATTAAGCTAAGATTCAGGATTGCATGCTAGGATGCCCAGATATAGATCCTAGTTGACTTTTGAAGAAGCACATCTTTTGAGATCAATATGAATCTCTTTTGATATCTTGTACAGATACAAGATATATATATTTGATTCTTTTGGATAGGTTTACTTAGTTAAATTACCAAACCTCGATATTTGTAATTTAAATTTGTAATCCTAGTTAATTTTTTTATTGTGCTTAATTATTCTTAACATTGATGCTATGTAAACAATCTGATCATCACGATTATCATTCACGATATCGCGCTCCGAGAACCTTCCGCCCGACGGGGACTTCGATCCAAACCCGCCGGCTCGGGGTGTGACAGATTGGTATCAGAGCTCAAGGTTATAGAGAATTATAGGTCATTTACTTAAACGGTTTGGCCTAGACTATAACTTAGGGACCCTCATGTAGAGAACATAAGACTTAAGTTGCATTGTGTCTTCTGCATTCAATCACTGCACTAACCAATATCTTTTGGTTATGATCAGAATGCCGCCCAGAAAACAACCGACTCCGGTACCTACACCACAGACTTCTGCACCTCACTCTTCGACACCATCACCACCAGATTCATCACCGCCGCCTCCTCCTCCACTGGATCCTCCTCCAAACCCGACTGCAGCTATAGTTCTGGATCCTGCTACTGTTGCCTTGGCAACATTACTGAGCAGCCAATTAACTAACCAGATGAAGGATATCATCCCGGAGATGATCAACAGAATTCGAGGCCACGATCACAACTCCGGCCGTACTACGGGGGAAACTAGTGGAAACACCGGCGCTAAATCAGACTGTTCGTACAAATCATTCGTAGGATGCAAACCGCCAAGCTTTAGCGGTGTTGAAGGAGCCGTTGGACTGATCCAATGGCTAGAGAAGATGGAAAATACATTGGACATAAGTGGTTGTCCGGAACCACATAAGGTTCGCTACGCTGCTGGATCATTCAGTAAGCGTGCCCTAACCTGGTGGAACTCCCAGATACATGCTCGAGGTAGAGATGAAGCACAAGCGATGTCATGGGCAGATTTCAAAACTCTGTTGAGGAATGAATTCTGTCCCAAGCACGAACTTCAGAAACTAGAAGTGGAATTGTCAAATCATGTGATGAAAGGAGCGGATCACATGGCCTTCACTATTCGCTATCACGAATTGGTAGCATTGGTGCCTGAGATGGTGCCAACTCTGGAAAAGCGGATTGACAGATATGTAGGAGGATTACCATCCTGTATTCAGCGCATTGTACTTGCTGCAAACCCTGCAACTTTAGAGTCCGCCATTTCTCTATCAGCCAAACTTACTGACGTGATGGTGAAGTCAGGAGAATTGAAAGACGACTCAGGCAAGACTAAAGAGGAACAACCGAAGAATAAGCAAAAAGGCATCCAACAATACGCGATGCCCACACCACTCAATCAATTTGCTGCAGTACTTACTAAGTCTGCACACAAATCTTACACTGGTGTACATCCTCAATGTGCAAAATGTCAGTTTCATCATGCTGCCACCATGCCGTGTAGGCAGTGTACCAATTGTGGCCGAAAAGGCCATATGGCTCAACACAGTCGAACTTCACCGGCACCGGCTGTAAACAATGCTGCTATGGCAAAACCACCACCGCAAAACCTTGGCAACTACAACAACAACAATCGGGGATGCTTTAACTGTGGAGAACTAGGTCATTTCTCCAGGAACTGCCCGAAGAGGGCACAACCGGGAGATCAAGTACCAAGGGGAAGAGCTTTCATGATAGGAGCTCCTGCTGCACGCCAAGATCCGGAGACGGGTACTGGTATGTAGTATCTCCCTACTCATCAGACTTCATTTTATTTTGATACTAGTATGAATAAGAAATTGATCTTATTCCTATTTAGTATAATCAAATGAGTACTCCATGGAACTTAGGAACTCTTTTATTGCGTAGAAACAATGAAAGAATCTTTAGTTAATGCATAGAACATACACAAGAAACCACCACTAACACTAAGGTTGTGCAACAATTGATGCTCATAGCATCAGTTCGTTTTGACCAATAAGGTGTTAGACCCATGCAAAGATTCAGTAAATCATAACAGTAGGACAACTATGAACAATAAGATTAGCAGAACTCTGAGGACACATATAAGGATCCCAAACGCGACCCAGAGTTTATTTGGGGGCGTAGGGACATCACTTCCAACAAAGGTTTCCCACTTGTTACAAAGAAAGTTGTATCCGATAATAACTTTTAAATTTCGGGACGAAATTTCTTTAACAAGGGGAGACTGTAACATCTGTGCCGGAATCGTTGCCGGAACAGTAATCTGTATAGTAACTTGTACAGTAACTCAAGTACAATCAAGGAAAAATACTTAGAAGCTATTTACATTCGATGCTAAACATAAATTATTACATGATGTTTCTGAAATTCTGATTTAAACTTTATGGATTAAACAGTCAGAAACACATCAGACAATTATGAACAGATGCGTACATGTTTAATTTTGTGTTATTAGGATTAAACGTATGTGAGGTTAAACAAAACAAAACCATAACGGTTGTTGTTACAGAATGCTAAACAAACGAATTATCGTATAGGTGACGATCTGTACGAATGATTCTGAGAGTTTAACGTTCTGAAATGATGACTGAAAAGTAGAAAACAAAATCAAAAAGTGAAACGTACGATCGTGTTCGTACAGTTAGCGCTCTGTACGAAAACGCGCGTAAGTGACGTTTTCTGATGAAACGAAACGAACGACAATACGAACGGTAATAAATTTAAGGAAATATAATATTTCCTGTTTTACAATTTTGAAACTCATCAGAAATAAATTTAAACGAAACCATTTTAAATTAAGGCGCGTAAAGCAAAATACGCGAATAAATAATGAAACGAGTAAAAATAATAAATTACGACAATTAATTCAAGGAAATAATATTTAAACACATTATTAAAAATAAATAACTTCCAAACATTTCAGAATAAGTCTTTTATTTAATTATGTGATTACGCGCGTGTTACGATCCGGAAACATAACGAAAACACGAACCGAGCAACCGAAACGAACCCGAATACCCTCGGGATAACAATATGTTAAGCAGCCCGGTATGTGGTGGGACGGTGGCTGGGGCTTGTCCCCTACATATGCCCTATATATAAGCATACCTGGTTGGATAGCATAGGTGGTTGTTAGTGAGGTTAAGGTTGTCATTCAGGGAATCAAGGTAAACCATTACAGGGTAATCAAATTCTAAGAATCAAACATTTGGAATCAAACATTTTGGGAATCAAACAGGTAGGATGAGACGCTTAACTATCGTTAGGAACAATATACCATGTGGTTTGGTATGTGGTGGGACGGTGGCTGGGGCTTGTCCCCTACATATGCCCTATATATAAGCATACTGAAACAGATGGTATAGGTGGTTAATGGTGAAGTTAAGGTTGTCATCCAAAGGATTTTTCAAACTATATTTACTTAAAAACTACATGAACTCACCAACCATTGTGTTGACTTTGTTTTCTTACATGCTTTCTCAGGTGACGCACATGATTAAGCTAAGATTCAGGATTGCATGCTAGGATGCCCAGGTATAGATCCTAGTTGACTTTTGAAGAAGCACATCTTTTGAGATCAATATTAATCTCTTTTGATATCTTGTACGGATACAAGATAGATATATTTGATTCTTTTGGATAGGTTTACTTAGTTAAATTACCAAACCTCGATATTTGTAATTTAACTTTGTAATCCTAGTTAATTTTTTATTGTGCTTAATTATTCTTAACATTGATGCTATGTAAACAATCTGATCATCACGATTATCATTCACGATTTCGCGCTCCGAGAACCTTCCGCCCGACGGGGACTTCGATCCAACCCCGCCGGCTCGGGGTGTGATAATTTCAGTGTATTTCATATTCATATCAATTATCATTATCATTTCGTGTTATCATATAGCAAACTTAGAATCATTTCAGAGAAACAAAGTTCATAACTATGGTTCATCAGTCAGATAGCTATCTGGCATTACATAACCATCATGTGATTTTGTGTTGGATTTTATTATGTATAAACGTATGTGAGGCTTTACAGAACAAAACAACACGGATGTCGTTACTTGAATGCTAAATCGACGGATTATTCGTATAGGTGACGATCTGTACGAATAAATATGAAAATTTAACGTTCTGAATGATATCCGATAATTAGAAAACAATATTGAAAAGTATAGTTATCGTCGTGTTCATACGGGTGACGATTTGAACGAATACGTGCGACGACTGTACGATTCGATTTTAAACAATAAATTTGAATATTTCTGAAAATTTTAAATAAACAGAAGATATTTAGTTAATTTACTGGGAATAACCACCTAAAATAATTTTGAAAATCTTACTTCAGAAACCGAGTGGTTTTTTTACGAAAAATACAAACAACTGATATTTTACGCGAAACCGAGCGAAAACGAACCTACCGGGTATTCTTGAAACATTTAGTGAGGCATTAATGTCACAACCAACCACCAACAACCCATTTCCCACACACAAATTCGTCTCTCTCTCTCTAGATTTCTTCTCCACCTTCTCTCTAAGATTTCTCATCCTATTCTTCACGAAATCGGGAGTTTTTGGTGTCAAAACGATCATCTCATCACGTAGATCACGGAAGTAAAAGAAATTCAAGCTTTCATCCATTATTTCGAGGTAAATCTCTAGTTATATTTTCGGTTTTTGGTGTGAACCATGATTTCTTGAACTCATTGTGGTTCTAATCGACCTAACACTGAGAAAACACTTAGATGAGCCCCTATGAGCGACTAGGAAGCTTTGGGAACTAACTTGTAACAGGTTAGGATCGATGAGGAAGACGATGCTGCTGGTTCGTGACCTAAAAACTGATCGGCCGAACCTATCAGCCATTGGCCGAACCTACGGCGACCTGGAATGAGGGACCGAACCTAGGGTTTTTCCCTAGCCGAACCTGTGAAACCCTGAACCAGCTAGCAGCGAACCTTGGGCCTGCGAACCCATGACCGAACCTAGAAGCTCTCCTCTTGGCAGAACCTTCCAGGACAGCCGAACCCATTGGCACGAACCTATAGTGACCGAACCTCTGGGTAAAACGAACCCTGCATGGCCGAGCCATGGCCATGCAAACCCTAGGAGCCACGAACCTTCGAATGGGACGAACCCTCGATCTTGACGAACCTAGTATCAATTAAGGTCTTCACCCACGAACCTGCATGCATGATGAACCCAGAGAAGCGAACCCTGCATTAAACGAACCCTCACATGCTATGAACCTTACCTTGGCCGAACCATCATACAGCCACGATCCTGTGGGCTGCTAGTCAGAGTAGGCCGAACCCTAGAGGTTCGCCGAACCTACTATCAGTGCCGAAACTTGATTGATGGTCTAGAGGTTCACTGACTCCATGATGACCGAACCCAAATGTTAGATTTTTAAGGAAAATAGTTTTTCTTCTAAATCGTGCTAACAATTATATATATGGGTTGTTAACATCCGGTGTGTTCAAAACATTTGGGAATCATGAGTATCACAATGATGATCTAAGGTGTTAAGTGTTGATTCAAATATCTAACTTATCTAATGTTAGCTAATCAAAGTTTGGACAAGAAATCAAATGGGAAATCAAAAGCAAACTATGGGCTCGAGTTTGGCCCAATGGGCTTAATCCAAGCCCATCACATGTTAAATGTCTTTCTATTTAAGTGAATTATGTTTTCAATTAAAGAAAATGGTTTATAAACTCTATGGAATTAAAAGAAATGTTTTTGAATTAATAATTAGTTTAAAGCAAATTAAATTGAAAAACATGTTAATTTAGACTTGTTATAGTTAACTGTTGGGGTACGGGTACAAATGGGTATTTAAGTTAGACTAGCTAGATTAAATCTTCGAATCACATTAGCAACATAGGACACTTAGTTGCACACCGAAGCCAAACCCTAGATACGACGACTAACACGTATACTTATCGTATTCGAATTCTTATAAAACAACTCAGGAACTGAAGAAACCTAAGCTACAATAAAGAGAGCGCAATTTGTGATAGATCATTTGCATAGCAACACATGTGAGTTCATTGCCCCTTTTCTAAACATTTTTGTTTTCAAACGCGGGGCTGAGAAGCATGCGTAAACTGTTTTATTTAAATTGTTTTACGTATATGCTTTTAATTGTTATTGCTTATTATATATGTTGTTGATACTCCTAGACTCCTGTCTAGGTAATTGCTATGCAAAATTAACTAACAAGTTAATTAAATTACTCTTATGAGTAATACCATAATTCTAAAACTCTAAACAAACCCTTAGTCCATCAAACTCAAATTCAAGAATCTAAATTCAAAGTGATGTAATTTACAGTGATGTAATTTACATTGACGTAATTTATCGTGATGTAATTTACATTGACGTAAAATTCGGTTTCGGTTTTTTTTGGTGAATTTGGTTTAAATTACAGTGATGTAATTTACATTGACAACAAATTAGTTTAAATTTTTTTCGAACAATGATAAATTACATCACTATAATTATCATTGTGAGAGAAAAAAATCAAAATAATGTGTTCTATTACATCACTGTAATTTATCATTGTGATTATCATTGACGTAAAATTCGGTTTCGGTTTTTTTCGGTGAATTTGGTTTAAATTACAGTTATGTAATTTACATTGACAACAAATTAGTTTAAATTTTTTTCGAACAATGATAAATTACATCACTATAATTATCATTGTGAGAGAAAAAAATCAAAATAATGTGTTCTATTTACATCACTGTAATTTATCATTGTAATTATCATTGTTAGAGAAAAAAAAAATGTGTTACGTCACCGTTAATTATGTCATTGTAAATTACTTCATTTTGTGTTACATTACTTCATTTTTTGTTACATTACTGTAATTTACCATTGTTAGAAAAAATTTCTAATTAATTTGCTATCTTTAAGCTCGTTACAATGATGTAAATACATGACATCAAAAAAAAAAAAAAAACTAGTCGAGACTATAACGAAATTAAAGAGAAAAATGAGACGAGTATAATGGTGCAATTTTTTTTAAAAAATAATATAGTATAAAAAAGTTATGAATGTTTAAAAAAAATGGGGTAAACTTTACTTAAATAACAAATGTCTTAAATGCCCTTTATATTAAAAAAAAGAAAAAAAAAGGAATCTGACACATGTCACCATCCTATACACTTACATTTTTAAAGTAATCATTGGATGATGGTTAATGGGTTGTAACAAAAGATGAGGGTTATCAAAAATTCCATTCCCTATATATATATATACACACATATATATATACACATATATATATACACATATATATATACACATATATATATATACACATATATATATATACACATATATATATATATACATATATATATATAACTTGATATATTTTAGTCATCAAAATGTCCAGATTATTTGTATGTCTATTATTACTTATTTTATGCTATTTTAACTTATAATAAATAATGTTTTTGGTTATTAAACTAACATGCAACCTATAGATCACTAAACTCAACTTGTATATACATTATTCCCATGATTATTAAATGTAAAATCTGATCAAAACCCTAATCCAAGCAAAACCCTTATAAAAGTTGTATTTTTCCATGTTTTTGTGTATGCATGTGTGTAGAATGTATGTTTTTAGAGTTTTTGAGTCTTACCCTCTTCTTGATTCTAATTTATTGCTGTTACAGGAAGGTTTAGAGGCTATCAAAATGTACCAATGGTATACATTATGCTTAGATAGAAATAAGGGTCCAAGAATGGGTGTTTTTAGGTTTTTAAATGCAAGTTTCATGCATGCAAGTCTTGCATGCATGACTTCTCCTCATGAACTTGTATTATATAGCTTTTAAATGTTTATGTTTGAGTACTCAACCTGTCTTAGAATAGATGTTAAGTTATAGTTGTATTAGAATGACAAAAATCATGTTTTGGCTTTCAAAATCATCATTTTAGGGGGTTGCATGTGAGATTTTCGAATATGGCTGCATATAGCAGCCCTTTTTGCGGTCTCAAAAGGGTATAAAACGAGTTTGAGGGTTTTTCATGGTCATAGGTTTTAGGAACATCGAATAGTACTTGGACTTACCTTAAAGAATTTCTTAGCCTTGGATTTGACTTGGAGAGCTTGTGGATGCCCCTTGACCGTCGGCAGAGGATGAGAAGGAACTGGAATTGTGGGAGGCTAGGGAGAAGGGTAGAGAGCTCCTTTGTGATGTTAAGAATTCAAATGTGAAGTGTGTGGGAGGTATGGGTTTCAGCCGAATATTGGAGAGAGGGAAGGAAGGGTCTTGGTCAAGGCAAAAGAAAAAGAAAGGGGAGGGATAGGTGGACCGATTTATGAGGAAGTGAGGGAGAGGAGGTTGGTGAAAATGATGGATTGTGGAGGTGGTTATAATGCGTTGTTTTGTTTTCTTGTGGTTGTTATATTCTTGTGTGTGTATGTTGACATACACATGCGTACGTTTACTCGTATATGCATGTGTATGTATGTGTGGCCGTATATATGTGTATGGCTATGCATAATTATGGGTATATTTAATTTAAATGTCAAAGGTTATGTGTGTGTGTGTATATATATATAATTACTTGCATGGCTTGATAATATATATATATATATATATATACAGGGGGATGTTCAAATGAGAACTATTGCAACTTGAGAACTAAAGGAACCATTTATAGCCACAAGTTTAAAGGGTATAATGGTAACTTTCCCTACTTTAAAGGAAATTTACTTTTATACCCTTAAAAACGTGTGGTTTAAAATTAGTTCCTTTAGTTCCTTCATATTTAATGGTTCTTAATAGAATAAGTCCTTATATATACATATATTTATACACACACACACATATTTATGTGTGTTGGTGTAAACTTGAGTTTATGTTATAGTTATATTTAAGCACTCATTGCGTTAATATACATCATTGCATCTAGTTCATATGTATGGATAACAATCTTGTCACCTTTCATTATTACGTATCCTTTTGTTAACATTTGTATACACACATATGTGTTTGGAACTTTGGTTTTATTATTATTAATGTTTCTTGTATTGATTTTTCTCTATGAACTTTATTGAATCTTTATTCTTATGGCATGTATAGCACGAGCACCCTACCGACTTGCACCTTCAGAGATGCAAGAACTGTCCAACGAACTGCAGGAGTTGTTGGACATGGGCTTCAACAAACCGAGCTTCTCATCGTGGGGAGATCCTATCTCGTTTGTCAAGAAGAAGGATGGTACTTTTGCATGTGCATCGAATACATTGAGTTGAATAAAGTGACAATCAAGAACCGTTATCCCCTGCCTCGCATTGATGATTTGTTCGATCAACTGCAAGGAATATACGTAGATAAATCCAAGATAGAGGCCATCAAGAACTGGGAAGCACCAAAGATCCCAACTGAGGTGTGGCAATTCCATGGCTTGGCAGGCTATTATCGACGTTTCATAGAGGATTTTCCAAAATCGCTCGACCACTCACAACCCTAACTCACAAAGACAAGAAATATCACTGAGTGATAAACAAGAAGCTGTATTCTAACTTCTCAAGAAGAAACTTTGTAGTGCTACTATTTTATCCCTTCTAGATGGAACAGACGATTTCATGCTATGCTGTGATGCCTCGATACAGGGACTTGGCTGCGTGCTGATGCAGCGAGAAAAGGTGATTGCATATGTTGCTCGACAATTGAAGGTTCATGAAAAGAACTACAGCAGCCACGACTTGGAACTAGGAGCCGTAGTGTTCGCACTCAAAATATGGAGACATTACTGTTGGACCTATATGCCTAAGACACAACGTGTAACAATGTTACTATTGATATAATATCCCAAAAGGTCATACACTGAGCAAATATTCCAAATGTACACTCAAACTCGGTTTAATGTGTATAACCCAACTTACGTCAAGAATCCATTACTATTATTATTAAGTAAAATAATAATGTATAATGAAACATTAATATTATATGTAGTGATTACTTGGTAACACTACATAGTGTATGTAATATCTATATTAAGACTACATGTTTTAATAGATTTATAAAATAAATCTTTTGAGAATGCATTTAATGTCCAAAGTGAATATGGAAATAAATCCATACTCTTTTCTTGTAAACCTTGAAAGAAAGCATGGACATAAACCCATGACATTTACTTGTTTGACTTGAATAAAGTTTGCATGGATTTTGTGACAATCCGACTTTTCGAATTAACTTCACTAACTGAAAAACAGTGAGATCACAGACCCAACAAGACAAATTAGGCCCACTGAAGTATAGGAAGGTCCAACAAAGGCTAGTAGGCCCAATAAGATCAATTTAGGCACAAGGAAAACAAGGAAGGCCCATTAAGGCCCAAGTAGGCCCAAGGTAGGCCCAACAAGGCCAAGATAGGCCCAATGAGCCCAAAGTAGGCTCAATGGTATTTAGGAGGCCCAATTGAATTAATCAAGCCCAAAACTAATTCGATTATTCCGATTAGTGACAATTCGGTATTCTGAATTAATTCCGTTAACTTTAGAATTAAACGAAATGATGTGGAATCGTTTAAAAACCAAACTTGAGGGTTAGAATTAATCAAAATCTGGTCCAAAGTGTTTAAATTTCAAGGATTAAGATTGTAAATACAATAAATGCCTAATTTTGACTATTGAAGTCAAAATTCAATGGTTCATTGTGTAAAATTTGAAATTACACATTAATTCATGGTTTTAAACGAAATAAAACATCCGTGAACATCACATTGATGATTTCAATCATCAATGAACCATTATTAGACAGCCAATAATCGAAATCATCAAGAATTAAGTAAAAAGAATTCAATTTTGACTTAAAAAGTCAAAATTCGAGTAGTAATTCAAATTTAATTCGAAATTCACAAAGATTGAAGTTGTAACTGAGATTTAATGGCTCTTAATCGTGCTATTGATGGTTACTAATGATTTTCATTCGTTATTAGTCCATTAACATTGAATTAAACTCACATAAATGATTGACAAGTCGAAACCGTTTCAAAATCGATAGCAATTCGTATAAACCGAACATCATTCGCACAATTACACTTCCCTAAACATTAGTCGACATATTCAGAAGATATTTCAAGCAGCAATTTGATTTTAGAAGCTTTAGATTGAAGAGTTCGAGTGGGAGTCGGCCGAATTTCAACCTAACATTCGAACCACGTCGATTCAACACCAAACCAGGTAAACAATCACTCATTCACAACCTAAACCAACCGACTAAGCATAGCCCTATGCTTAATTCGGGTAAAAACATCTAATTTTACGAATACTCATTCTAGGGTTCTTGATAGTAAACGATTTGGGGTTTTCTAACAAAATGAGTTTAAAAATTCAATTAATTTCTACAGAAAGTTTCGTGATATCACATTGAATGTAATACATATGTTAATTTCACTCTGAAATATCGAATAGTATGAATTAGATAACTAGGGTTTATCATTAGAACGGATTTGGGGTTTTCAATGCACGTGAACTGGAAATTCTAATTAACCATCACAGTGAGTTTCGAAATTCAATACTCAATGAAATCCCCAAACTAATTTCATAAAACTATTACGAATTGAAGGAGAACAAATTCTAGGGTATGTGAGTTAAATTGTTTTGGGGGTTTCGGCCCAAACGAAGTTGATTTTCAAATTAATCATCACAGATAACTTCGAAATTGCTTTTTAAACGAAAAACATATGGATTGGTGGACTCACATTTACAAATTTAATGATTTTGAATTGGTGGTTAACGAACTCGAGTTCGAGTACGGTTGGGACCGATTAATCCACTGAATCTAAATCATAATTCAAATTAAACACTTCTACATGGTCGGTTGAATGATAGAAACCAAACCCCTAAGGAATTGGGTTCGATCGAGTTCGAGTGGTGGATTAATTTGGGCTTAATGGTTCGGTTTGAGAAAACCAAGGGGATCCGACCCATTGTAGGTTAAAACAAATTAAAGTGGATGCTGTTAACAAAAATGGGAGCAGATCAGGTGGTTTGGGTGTGTGGGTGTGATCCGGGCGGTCGTGGGTTCGAACCTGGCCCAACCGGGTTTTTGTAATCAAAAACAAATTTTAAGTTTTAACCCGTAGTTCACTCGTTCTAACACCGTTTCGACCCATTCGAGTTGCGTTGGAAACGTAACGAGAATACGAACTAATTAGAATGATAAAATTTTATTTTTGATCAAAAACGTAATCGCGTGTAATTACGTTCTTTTAAATAAAATCATATATGATTTTATTTAAACGATTTCAAAAATTTGCGTACATTCCTATGTACATTTTTAGCACTTTAACATACGTGTGTTGACACGTATGTAATGTCAAGCACAAAACGACTGTCCGAATAACACAACGTTATTGTTTAAACCCAGATCCTTCGTAAGAGGATTATCTACGCGAGTTCACGTATTTGATCATTCTGCAACACTCAAAGGTGCGTACACGGCCCCTTTCTTATTTTAAACTGTTTTGGGGGAGAAAACATGTGCAACAAACTGTTTTTAGATACATATCACTTGCATGAGTTAGCTGTTTACATTATGTGAAAACATATCAACTTGAAAGTCCTTACACACCTCGAACCGTTTAGTTTGCTGTAATGCAAAGCGTGGTAGTTGGAAATAGATCTATTAGGTTTGACAAACCTCACCTGGTAGATGGGATCTACGCAGGTGTTTGACTGACCAAACACAATTTTACTATTGTTGTGATAGACAATAGTGGCAAGGCGAAAACATGCTATAGCATGGCAATCCGTCAGCTTCGGTGTCGAACACTTATGTAAATAGTTTATATGACTAGCTATCATGACTGTGCATGTGTGATTATGTTATCTACAAACTTGTTATTCAAACTGCTGTTTTGAACATTGTGAATGCTTAAAACCTGTGTTATGCACCAACCTTTGTGTTGACTTGATTTACATGTTTTCTCAGGACGCTAAGGCGCGCATTAATGCTGGCATGGACTAAGAGATAGAGTCGCATGCATTTTAAAACATTTTAGATATTTGAATTTGATCATTTGAAACATTGTATTGTATTTTACATTTTACAACTGTTATTGGTTTTATGACGCTTCCGCAACTTTTGAAAACTCTGATGTTATGTTTTTAAAGACCAAAGTATGTTTTGAAATTCATATAGAGGTCTTCGCTATGTCTAATGATCTGAGATCCTGGTTTGTCACGTTCCCAAACGGTATGATTCCGTTAGTTGAAAATTGGGGGTGTGACAGATTGGTATCAGAGACATTGGTTATAGCGAACTAGGTTTGCATTGGTAGACTTAGACTATGACTGTTAGACATTAGACACTCGCTTACACGATAGTTTGTATGCAATTACATATGACATTATGTAACGAATATGACATCATCATCCACACCTACTAGTGACATAGAACATTAAGTTGTATCATCACCAGCATCCAAGAAGAGGTGACCTGAGCCAATGAATGACACGGTTCACTACGATAAGGAGGTACACAAACAACCGAGGGAGAACGGCCAGTATTGGCAGTGGATCCCTGATCTCATTCGCAGTTGGGTGCGTGAGGAGTGAGTACCTCTGCCACCTACTTCTGACACTACTACTAGTAGTGGACATTACCTACTCTAAGATACTCACCAGAACAAGCATCTGTAGCTCTTGTTGCACGTACGAATCGGGGGATTCACAACATGTGAGGGGCAGCTGGATAGATCACTAGATTACTAGAGGGACGAAATAGGCCCCATGATTCACTAAAACAAGTCAAGAGATGAAATAGGCTCTGTGACTCACTAAAACAAGTCAAGAGATGAAATAGGCTCTGTGACTCACTAAAACAAGTCAAGGGATGGAATAGGCCCTGTGACTCACAAAATCAAGTCAAGAGATGAAATAGGCTCTATGACTCACTAAAACAAGTCAGGGGATGAAATAGGCCCTGTGGCTCACTCAACGAGTCAGCGAATGAAATAAATCCAATGACTCAAACAACACCATTCCTTAGCTTGGGACTATATCTACTAGTTCCACTAAATTTTTAGTTCTGACAAAAGATCTGTCATTCCTTACAACACTGACGACAGCTAATAAGGTTGTGCTTCAATCTTGAGAGGAAAACATCAGTTTTCTATCTAACACCTCGACAACATTCTTGTAACTCTTGGTACTTCTACATATATGGTTTACAAGAACCACATTCTGAACTCATCAACTATAAGATGAGAATTCAAACCTAACGTCTTGTTACACTTGAAGTGCCACCAAACGGACACTATCACTCGAGTTAAGAAGAACTAGAGTGATTGTGCGGGAAAGATTTCCGTTACCGGTGCATAAGTAAAGGCAAATTACATTATTTGAAAACCTTGATGACCTCAATTGTGAGTCAACTATCAACTTGGGAACTTATGGGAGATACATTGACTGCAAGGTGGTCAACTCCAAAAGGCTACACTAACACTCACACAATGAATGTCTTGACATCAGGTTACATAAGAAAAGCCCACTCAAGCCGAATAACTATCCTTGAAGGATCTACACTAGACCCTATATTAGCATTCAACTCAAGTAACTATCCCTAAGTATTTCTTTGGATAGACTATCCAATCATACATCATGTGGCTATTGTCTAAATTCTGATGTCCTGAATAAACTCTGAATCCCACAAAACCAAATAGCTCAAGGTAGGAGGAACTAGAATCCTTATGTAAGGTAAATTGACGATCATGGTGCGCAACGTAATCGTGAATTTACAGGTACGCATGAATTCTAGCAAATTCTATTGTGAGTCTATTTTCGAAACACATACTTATAATATTCACCTATCTTTCATTTTAGTAGTTGAAATGAATTCCGTTAACATATCGAGATTCCAACATAACATTCATTAAATTTCCAGCTGTAGTTCTGGTTACTCTGTGTTTGAGAAACACTCATAGTGAGATTTTGCACTTAACTTGGATAACTTCAAATGTATGTCAAAACATCTACTTGCGAACATCTGTAAGGATTCCCTATCAAACGAGGAACGAAATCTGATTTCATGTGTCTACTGAGCAGAGTTCTCAATGACCACAACAACAACAAGAAACACTCAAAGGATGCTTTGGATGCAAGAAGCCTGGGCATTTCAATTGAACCGCACTGGTATTAACAACAAAAGGAACGAAAGCAATGGTCTGAGGAGACAAGTCTTCATGATCATAAGAAGCATAGGGAAAAGCTCGGCCTCACTGCAAGTACAAATGTGATAACAAATGTTATGATTTGTGTTGTTGGATACTGGAATATAAATGAGCTTTAGATCTAATGAACTTGGTGGAATAATTGCCATAACCTTAACACCATTAGAGGTTGAATACAGTGTAGGACTAGCTGATGGCAAGATAATCACAAGTAGAACATATTCTCAAAAGATGTATTCTTGATTTGATGGGTCAAACATTAGAGATTGATCTTATGCCTATTGCCTTAGGCAGTTTTGATGTAGTCATTGGCACGGACTGGTTGTCCAAACACCTGGCTGAAATAGTATGCCATGAAAAGATTGTTCGTATACCTCTTACAAATGGAGAGACGCTGTATGTACAAGGTGAAAAGATCAGTACGCCACTGCGTCTCATATCTTGTATGAAAGCACACAAGTGTCTACGTAAGGGTCATACAGCAGTTATAGCCCTTATAACTGAAAAACCGGTAGTTGAGAAGAAGATAGAAGATATACCCGTAGTTTGTGAATTTCCGGAGGTATTTCCAGAAGACTTGCCGGGATTACCGCCTATCAGACAGGTGGAATTCCGAATCGACCTTACACCAGATGCAGCACCGATAGCTAGGGCGCCTTATCGACTTGCACCATCAGAGATGCAAGAGTTATCTACACAACTGAAAGAGTTGTTGGATAAGGGTTTCATACGACCTAGTTTCTCACCGTGGGGAGCTCCAGTTTTGTTTGTTAAGAAGAAGGACGGGACATTCCGTATATGTATCGATTACCGGGAACTTAACAAGGTTACTATCAAAAACCGGTATCCGTTACCCAGAATTAACGATCTGTTCGATCAGTTGCAGGGTTCGAGTTACTACTCGAAGATTGATCTCAGATCGGGTTATCATCAACTCAGAGTTCAAAAAGAAGATATTCCGAAGACAGCATTCAGAACGCGCTATGGCCATTATGAGTTCTTGGTCATGCCATTTGGGTTGACAAACGCTCCAGCTGTATTCATGGATCTCATGAATCGTGTTTGTAAACCTTATCTTGATAAGTTTGTCATTGTTTTCATCGATGGCATTCTCATCTATTCACAATCTGAGGAGGAACACGCTGAACATCTTCGATTACTGCTAGAGCTATTGAAACAAGAACAATTATACGCTAAGTTCTCGAAATGTGATTTCTGGATGCGAGAAGTACAATTTCTGGGTCATATAGTTAACGAAAAGGGTATACATGTTGATCCAGCGAAGATTGAAGCGATTAAGAATTGGGAAGCACCAAAGACCCCTACCGAGGTACGACAATTCCTTGGTTTGGCGGGTTATTATCGACGATTCATTGAAGGTTTCTCAAAGATCGCTCAACCACTTACAGCTCTTACGCATAAGGGAACGAAGTATAACTGGACGGATAAACAGGAAACTGCATTCTAGTTATTGAAACAGAAACTTTGCAGCGCACCGATTCTGTCCTTACCGGAAGGGACGGAAGACTTTGTGGTGTATTGTGATGCATCTGCACAAGGTTTGGGATGTGTGTTGATGCAACGTGATAAAGTGATTGCTTATGCTTCCAGGCAACTACGACCACACGAAAAGAATTACACTACTCATGACTTGGAGTTAGGAGCAGTGGTTTTTGCTTTGAAGATTTGGAGGCATTACTTGTATGGAACTAAGTGTACTATTTACACTGATCATAAGAGTTTGCAACATATCTTTGATCAGAAGGAGCTTAATATGAGGCAACGACGATGGGTTGAGTTGTTGAACGATTATGAGTGTGCGATTAAGTATCACCTGGGAAAGGCTAATGTGGTAGCTGATGCTTTAAGCAGAAAAGATACTTCAACAAGACGGGTTCGTGCACTTATGATGACAATACAGACTGACTTACCTGACAAGGTGCACAGTGCTCAGATCGAGGCCTTGAAAAATGAAAACTTAGTACCGGAATCTTTGCGAGGAATGGAGGAACAACTGGATGTTAAGTCTGATGGAATTCGTTATTTCATTAATCGAATGTGGATACCTTTGTATGGAGGTTTAAGGGAACTCGTGATGGATGAAGCACACAAGTCCAGATATTCAGTCCATCCGGGATCAGACAAGATGTATCATGACTTGAAGGCACTGTATTGGTGGCCTCATATGAAAGCTGATATTGCTAAGTACGTTAGCAAATGTTTGACTTGTTCGAAAGTCAAAGTTGAATATCAGAAGCCATCTGGTTTACTGCAACAACCAGAGATACCGATGTGGAAATGGGAACAGATTTCGATGGACTTCATTACTAAGTTACCCCGTACACCGAGTGGTTGTGATACGATATGGGTAATTGTCGATCGATTAACGAAATCTGCACATTTCTTAGCAATTAAGGAAACTGATAAGATGGAGAAACTGACTCGCATTTACATCAAGGAAGTGGTAGCACGGCATGGCGTGCCAATATCTATCATATCAGATCGGGATGCCCGATTTACTTCCAACTTTTGGAAATCACTTCATAAGTCATTGGGGACTCGCTTGGATATGAGTACAGCCTATCATCCACAGACCGATGGTCAAAGTGAACGTACGATTCAAACGCTCGAGGATATGTTACGAGCTTGTGTAATTGATTTTGGTGATAGTTGGGAGAATCATTTGCCATTAGTGGAATTCTCTTACAATAATAGTTATCATACAAGTATTCAAGCAGCACCGTTTGAAGCTTTGTATGGTCGCAAATGTCGTTCACCAGTTTGCTGGGCTGAAATTGGTGACAGTCAGATAACAGGTCCTGAACTGGTGCACGAGACGACAGAGAAGATAGTTCAAATCCGGAACCGTATGGCAGCGGCCCGGGATCGACAGAAGAGTTATGCTGACAAACGTCGTAAACCGTTGGAATTCCAAGTAGGAGACCGAGTTCTTCTAAAGGTATCACCTTGGAAAGGTGTAATACGATTCGGTAAGCGCGGGAAGCTTAGTCCACGTTACGTAGGACCTTTTGAGATTCTGAAAAGGATTGGTCCGGTTGCGTATCAACTCAAACTACCAGATGAACTCAGTGGAGTTCATGATGTCTTTCATGTGTCGAACTTAAAGAAATGTCTTTCTGATGAGACATTGATTGTACCGTTGGAAGAAATACAAGTAGATGAACATTTGCGATTCATTGAAGAACCAACAGAAATAATGGACCGAGAGGTCAAACAACTGAAGCAAAGCAAGATTCCGATACTCAAAGTTCGATGGAATTCACGACGTGGTCCTGAATTCACATGGGAACGAGAAGATCAAATGATGAAGAAATATCCTCATCTATTCAAAACAGCTACTGCTAACACTGAGAGCGCACGTTAAATTTCGGGACGAAATTTCCTTCAACAAGGGGATGACGTGATGCTTTCACACATCAACACTGCAAATTTCAAACTGTAAGCACAAACATTTTATTTATTCAATTGATTTTGTTACAAACATTTGTGCTACATTACATTCTATATATTTTATGTGCTACATTTCATATGTTACATGTTATGGTAGTACATACACGATTAGTTACATACATTTTGCTTATGTGCTACATTTCATATGTTACATGTTATGGTAGTACATACACGATTAGTTACATACATTTTGCTATGTGCGGGGTTGCATAGTACAAACAGTTATAGACACTCACTATGTGTGAGGTTACACAACACAGTATGATCAAACACAAACAGTCACAGTTAGGTGAACTAACTAGTGTACACGCAAACAATCACATTGAACGATCACATTTGAGTTGTGATGTTGTTAGTGCATGTTTTGTAATTGTTTGCTATTCAAAAGTTGGTTTTATTTATTTTTGTAGAAGGTTCGTTGCTATTGTATAGGTTTGTTTGGCCCACGAACCTTAACATTTAGCCGAACTATAGAAGGTGTAGGGTTCGGCGAACCTATGGTTCGTGAGTAAGGTTTGTCTAACGAACCCTAAGGGTTCGTTCACCGAACCTTAGGGTTCGGCTAGCGAATCTTATTAGTTGAAGGTTCGCTGGATCTGTAACTATAAATAGGTGTTTTATTTGTAGTTTCAGTAGAACTTTGATCAGAGTTGTGAGGAAATTCTCTGTGTGAGAATCTTTTGTTCTTGTAATCATTTGTTGATATATACAAGAGTGTTTATGAAATTGCATGTGTTCTTTGTTATTTTACATACTTGCTATGGATTCCGCACGTAGTTAGTAGTTCGTAGAGCTTTGTATTCGATCCTAATTTGGTTCTAGATCAAGATCACCAAACCAACAGTGGTATCAGAGCGTTTGGTGAAGTTCTACACAATAATTTCAAAGAATTCATGCAATTGAAGTGTTGAAGAGATGAAGATCATCAATGGCTACATTCTATTTCTTCTTGATTGATTTTCTTGGTGTTTAAGGCTGTTTTTCTTGTCAATTGTTGTTGAATTGCAACAATTAAAGTTTTGGAAGTGTTTTGGTAGAGTTTTGGAAGGATTTGTTGAAGATTTGAGAAATTTCCCGCTCAAAAATTTCAAATTTTTGTTACAGGTTCGTTTCACGAACCTTGAGTTGCTGTAAACAAAGGGTTCGCTGTTATTCTGGTTTTCCAGAGGGTTCGTTTGATAGTTCGGCAAGGGTTCGGCAATAGTTCGCTGAAGGCTCGGCAAGGTTCGTTCAAATAGTTCGCCCAGTTTGTGAGATAGTTCGGCAAAAGTTCGTCTAAGGGTTCGCTTGAAACAAGGGTTCGTTAAGTCTTTGGTTCGTTTGTCCAAAGGTTCGTTTCTCAAGGGTTCGTTTCTTAAGGGTTCGTGACTCACAAGGTTCGTTGTTCAAAGCTTCGCTGCTCAAAGGTTCGGCTGAAGGAAAATTTAGTCCATAGGTTCGGCTAAGGTTCGGCTGAAGGTTCGGCTGAGACAGAATTTTATCTAAAGGTTCGTCTGAGGATTTGTTGAGGGTTCGGCAAGAGTAAATTTTGACAAGGGTTCGCTGATAAAATTTTTTAAAAAATGTCTGAGATGTACGCGGCAATGGCAAGTCAGAACACGAAACTTCAAAGTATTTTAATTAGTGAAACTGAAGTGGGAAGCACAAATAAAGTTCCAAAGCTACTAGATTTATCCGATTATGATAATTGGAAAGGACGTTTTGAAACTCATCTCAATGGAACAGATACAAATTTGTGGGAAAGAATTTTATCTCCGTATGAGAGACCCAGAGTGGTTGGTACTGATTTGTATCAACTTTTGGAAAGACTTGATGTAGATGAAAGAAAGAAGTATGATTCAGAAAAGAAAGCTTACTGGCTATTGAGTCAAGCTATTCCAAATCAAATTTTGCATCAGTTTGATGAACACAAGACTGCATATAGTCTGTGGAATGCATTGAAGGCCAGAGTTGAAGGAAATACAAATCTGAAGAAAATGAAAGCCACTGACATCAGAAAAGAGTTTGAAAACTTCAACATCATCGGAAATGAAACTCTAGATGCCTTGATTACCAGATACAGACATTTATTGACTGAAGTAAGGAAGTATGGCATTGAGTATACTGAGGATGAGAAGATAGACTGTTTAGCTGATGCATTGCCAGATAAGTGGAATTCTTTGGTGCTGATATTGAGAGAAAATCTACCTGGATTGACACTGGTAGAATTCATTCAGAAACTAGAAGAACAAGAAATGAAAGATAAGCGTAAAGCAAGGAGAGTAAATGTTACTCAAGATCCTTCATTATATGGTGGTTCAGTTGCTACACCTCCTGCTACATCTGCAAAAATACAGACTGCATTTGTGTCTAGAACTTCTGAAACTTCTCAGAGTTCTTCTGTATCTTCAAGTTCTAGTTCACATTGTCCGATCAATGAGAAAAAGTCTGAATCAACTTCACCACCAGTACAGCTGAATACTTCAAATTTGGGAAAAGTAACAGTTGAAGCAGTAAAAGATCACATGTCTATTTTATCATGTGTAGTGAGTGCATATGATGAGCAAGTAGCTGGAAGAATTGGAAATGCCAATTTGACTTTTGAAGACTATGCTCAGATAGATGAGGATGAGATGGAGCTGATAGATACTCAGTGGGCGTTGGCGAGTGTTATTCGCAGAATTAACAGATATGAGAAGAAGACTGGGAAGAAGTTTACTTTTGACCGGAACACAAAGTTTGGATTCAATCCAAAATCTACACAGTGTTATAACTGTGGGGAACATGGTCATTTTGCAAGGGAGTGCAAGAATCCCAAAAAGCAGGGAAATCTGAATCCTTTCAAACCAAGAGAAGAGAATCAGAAAAAAAAGAAAAGACTGAAGAATCAACTTCTAAAGCACTTGTGAGTCAAGCAGATGAAGGCTATGACTGGGGTGTCAAGTATGATGACCTTATGGGTGCGTTCATGGCTTCTTTAGAAGAAGAATCTAGCAAAGGAAAAGAGAAAATTGATGAGATGACTGAGGTACAAAGTGATTTGTATGAGATGATAGATAGACTTAAAGAAATGAATTCTCAGTTAACTTCTGATCTGAGGGAATGCACAGAGGCAAACAAAAAGTTGATTTCTAAAGAAAAGGCATTTGATAAGAAGATAATAGATCTTAGCAAAGAAAATGAAGACTTGAAAATCAAGGTTTTGCAAAACAATTATGCAGTTTCTGTACATTTAGACTCAGTTCAGAAGTTAAAAGTGGAATTGGCAGAAGCAAAAGCTGAAGCTGATTTAAACAAAGCCAAGCTTGAAAACTATCAGAATTCCGCATATGTCATTGATTATTTTGCGGCTTTGCAAAATTCACGTGATAGCTCTGGAATTGGTTTTCATGCTGTTCCACCTCCTTCTAGTTTTGTACCTAGACCACAACTTGAGCCTGATTTAGAAGTTGATCCTATTTCATTAAAGATGAGTGGATCTGATCATGAGAGTGATGTTGTTGACAATGATGCTCCTATCATTGAAGACATCACTGATTTAGAATATTCAGATGATATTCTAAGAATGATTGGTCATCAAAAGGACAAGTCTGTGGATAAGAAGAATCAAGTTTTTCAGAAATCAAAATCTGAAATAAAGAATGTTGGGAATTCTGGAACTAAAAACAAGTCTGTTTCAAAATCACACCTAAAAGTCAAGACTACTTCTAATGTTAAGCCAATTGTGTTTGTTGAGTCTTTAACAACACAAAAAGGAGAGTCCAGCAGTTCTTTTAACAAACAAAAGGGTATTTCTGAAAAAGGAGATAAAAAGTTTGTCAAAAAGATTTCAAAGGTTAAACAGAGTGGGATTGGAAACAATGGAAAACCAAGGATTTCTCAAAAGAGTGTTCAGATAAAATCAAATGGTTTGAGTCAAAAGATCTTATCTTCATCTGTAGCATCCAAGTCTTTGGATTCATCTAAGGGGTCTGATGAAAAACCAAAGAAAGTTTCATCAAGAAAATGCTACAGATGTGGGAAATTGGGACATGTAATTGCTGAATGTGATATGGATAATTGTAACAGATTTCATACTTTTACTCCACGAGAAACACGACAGTGTTTTACTTGTGGAGGAAAAGGTCATATTTCTGTTAATTGTCCAAATCATAAGGTCAAGAAGAAAACTTCTTCTATTGACAGTCGGGTGATTCATTCGGATAGAATTCCTAGGAGGGTAAAGCCTAGTGAAGATGAGATGAGAATTCTCAGGAAATTTGATCCTGAGTGTATCTGGGTAAAAGAAGAAAATGTTCATAAAAAAAAGTTTTTGATAAAAATCAAAAAGGTAAAATGGTTTTAAACAGATCATCATTTTCTGATGATGAATTTTATGATCATTTTTCTCATAAAAATTTTTCAAAACAAAATTTGAGTTCAAATTCTTGTTGGAAATCCAGATACAGGTCAGGTGATAGATTTGATGAGAGACATGATGAATACTTGGAAGAAGGGTCTTCAAGTAATTCATCAAGATTGAACGGCAGGAGGCTGTTCGGGGAGACTCAACGCCGAAAAGGCGGGAGTCATCCCTTTTGGTACTGATCATTTTTTTAATTTATGGTGCAGGTAGCATTCACGGGCCATATCAATAGTCGATGGATTGTTGATAGTGGATGCTCCAGGCACATGACGGGAGAGATCAGTTTGTTAAAAGATTTTCAGGAGATGAACGGTTGTTATGTTAACTTTGCAGGTGATAAAGGTGGTCAAATTACCGGGAAGGGTAGTTTAACCAATGGTAAAGTGTCTTTTGATAATGTGAATTACTGCAAAGAGTTAACTAATAATTTGTTGAGTGTGTCTCAGATAAGTGACAAAGGATATAAAGTGTTGTTTGATGAGAAGAAATGTTATGTGCTCAAGCAAGGGATTCAAATTCCTGAAGACTGGATTTTAATGACTGCTGATAGATGCAAGGATTTGTATGTTTTAGATATGGCAAAGGCGGAGACAGTTAACAAAGTTGAAACTTGTTTGGTGTCGAAGGCGACAGAGCAGGATACTCGGTCCTGGCATAGGAGAATGGGTCATATACACATCAGAAAGATGAATCATCTTGTACACAATCACTTAGTTGATGGTGTACCGGTTAAACATTTCAAATTACCTGATGTGTGTGTGTCGTGTAAGAAAGGCAAACAGAAAAGGAGGTCACATAAGTCTAAAACTGTGTTTTCTATTGATAAACCTCTAGAACTTCTTCATATGGATTTGTTTGGTCCGATTAATGTGAAAAGTATTGGAGGTGAATCATATTGTTTTGTAGTGACCGATGATTTTTCTAGGTTTTCATGGGTGATGTTCTTGAAATTTAAATCTGAAACTTATGAAAATTTTGTTTTGCTTGTGAACAGGTTGGAGACTTTGTATAAATTGAGGGTTAGGCGGGTTCGATCAGACAATGGGACAGAATTCAAGAATCAGAACATGGAAGCATTTTGTGATTCTAAAGGGATTCAGCAGCAGTTTAGCGCACCGTATGAACCACAAATGAACGGTGTGGCTGAGAGGAAAAATCGTACTTTGATTGAGTCTGCTAGGACAATGCTTGCTGATTCAAAGCTGCCCATTACATTTTGGAATGAAGCCGTAGCGACTGCCTGTTTCACTCTCAATCGAGTTTTGATTGTTAAACGACACAATAAAACATGTTATGAGCTTCTTCAAAATCGTAAACCTAATTTGGAACACTTGGAACCTTTTGGGGCTCCATGTACCATGCTAAAGAAAGATGCTAAATTCAATTCTAAAGTTGAAGAAGGTTTCTTTCTTGGCTACAGTCTACCAAACAAACGGGTGTTTAATAAACGCACGGGTGTTGTGGAACTCTGGTATAACGTGGATGTTCAACGACATACACCTATACCTGAGGGCAAAGGTCCAAATTGGCTTTTCGATTATGATAAGCTTTTTGAGTCGTTCAATTTGTTTCCTAATTGTACTGATGATGAGATTTCTTTGCAGTTGTTATATGATCTTCAAAATTCTGACTGTCAAGGAGTTTCTCAATCTTCTGAAGAAGTTGGTCCAACTGAGGAAGGTACTTCTGAAAAGTTGAATGTTGATTGGTCATCGGAGGATGATCAGGAAGTTTTTGAAGATGCACTTTCTCAAGATCAAGAAGAAGATCAGAATATCACAAATCTTGATCATGGAGTTGGAATTCCGCAAGTGCCAGTGACAAGAGTTCATGTGAATCATCCTGTAGAGCAGATCATTGGTAATCCGTCTGATGGAGTAAGAACGAGAAGACAAGTTGTATCGGAGGATAGCTTGTATGTAGAGCTGGAACGTAATCATGGGACTCAAGACCTATGGATGCATTCCGCATTCGTGTCTCAGATTGAGCCTAAGTCTGTAACTGAAGCTCTGCGTGAGCCTGCCTGGGTGGAGGCCATGCAAGAGGAGTTAAATCAGTTTCAGAAACTTGGAGTCTGGCATTTGGTAGATTTACCAAAAGGTGAAAAGAAGATTGGCACCAGGTGGGTGTTGAAGTGTAAGCGCGATGATAGAGGAGTGATTGTGCGAAATAAGGCACGTTTGGTTGTTCAAGGGTTCAGACAAATAGAGGGAATTGACTATGATGAGGTTTTTGCACCAGTGGCAAGGCTTGAAGCAATAAGATTGTTCTTATCTTTTGCTGCCCACAGGAAGTTTAAAGTTTTTCAACTGGATGTTAAGTCTGCATTCCTCTATGGTTCTTTAAAGGAGACAGTGTATGTTTGTCAGCCACCGGGCTTTGAGGATCCTATCCACCGGGATCAGGTCTATATCCTCGACAAAGCACTGTACGGTCTTCATCAAGCTCCTCGAGCTTGGTATGAGACTCTCTCGACTCACCTTATTGAACACGGGTTCAATAGGGGTCAGATAGATAAAACTCTGTTTTATCGGGAAAAGGGCAAGGATATTCTCCTTGTTCAGATCTATGTGGATGACATCATCTTTGGATCTACCGATGAGCAGATGTGTTTAGAATTTAAACAGGTGATGATTGAGAAGTTCGAGATGAGTGCAATGTCTGACATTAAGTTCTTTTTGGGTTTACAAATAGATCAGTCTGATGATGGTATTTTTATCCATCAGACCAAATATATTCAAGATGTGCTGAAGCGTTTTAGCATGCTTGATTGTAAACCTATTTCCACGCCCATCCAGCCCAATCACGGGATTGAGCCGGATATTAAGGGGGAGTTAATCGATGCTACATTATATCGTGGAATGATTGGGAGCTTAATGTATTTGACTGCATCTCGACCAGATATTGTATTTGCTACAAGTATCTGTGCTCGATATCAATCAAAACCTAAGGTTTCTCATCTGATTGCAGTCAAGAGGATTTTACGTTATCTGAAGGGTACTCCAGACACCGGTCTGTGGTATCCTAAGGATGATAACTACTCCTTTCATGCTTACAGTGATTCAGATTATGGAGGATGTAAGACTGACTCCAAATCAACTACTGGTGGTGCTCAATTTTTGGGGGAGAGGTTAGTCTCATGGCAGTGTAAGAAACAGACTTCAGTTGCTACATCGACATGTGAAGCTGAATATGTAGCTGCTGCCAGTTGTTGTTCCCAAGTATTGTGGATACAACAACAGATGCGAGACTATGGAATTAATTTCTTAACTACCCCGATTCATGTCGACAACGAGGCTGCGATTGCGATTACTAAAAACCCAGTGTATCATTCACGCTCAAAACATATTGACATTCGGTTTCATTTCATAAGAGATTGTTATGAAAAGAAACTGATTGATGTTGTGAAGATACACACAAACGAGCAACGGGCAGACCTCCTAACCAAGGCCTTTGATAAACAACGCTTTGAGTATTTACTCAAATTAAATGGGATCAGGGTCATGGGAGAGGTAATAAAAAATCAAATTCCTTCGTAATCAACTTTATTGAATTAACATCAGATTTTTCTTTATTTTTTATGTTTTAGTTTTTAGGGGGAGAAGTATTATAGAAAACACAAAAACATTAAAAAATAAAAAATCTGAGAATTTGATTCAATAAAGTGAGAAATGATAGTACATTATTTGCATTTGGAAATATGTCTGTTTGTGTTATTAAAATTATAAAAGTAATTACAAGTACTAAGAATGATGTGTTGGTAGGTTTATTACTTAGTTAAGAAAAGTTTAAATAAAATTTTGATTATGTTTTATAAGAAACAGGTGCTTAGAATGCAGTACTTAGTTTTGTCCTGAAAGAGTGGTAATTTTCTGACAAAATGTTTCTTAAATAAAAAGTCAAAATACTAGTTTGATCATGTGTTTAATTTTCAAAAGAAATTAAAATTTTGTTTTTCTTTTATTTTAGTTTAAAACTGGAACATTCTTTGTGTACACTTACGTATCGACCTGAATGTTATAGTTTTAAACAATTCAAATTTGTTTTCTTATTTTTGTTTAAGATTTGGACAATCTATGTGTATATGGGAATATCGATCTGATTGTTAAATCTTAAACTTAAATTATTGTTTAGTTCATTTTCAGGATCATTTGAGTATACGAAAGTATCAACCTTGATTCTAAGAATTTGAACAAGTTCAAATTGTTTTTATTTTGTTATTTTCAGAAAAGAAATTCTGCTTTATTTTTGCATGATCAAATTAGTTAAAATTGATATTTTAAAATTTTAAGAACATTTATGTTGGTTTAATTATTCACAAATCGGGGATGTGTTCAAGTAAATGGATTATTATAAAATGTTTTCAAAATTGTGTTTTAAACTGATTTCTTGATTAGGTAATAAATTTAAAAGGATAAGTATACTAACAATCATCTTAGTTTTGTGATTTGAAATTTAATATTTTATATAATATAAACAGATGTATTGAAAATTGTAAAATAATATGATCTCATGTTTTGAATCTTTCTCAAACAAAAAGATTTTATTTTAGTTGAATTAGTTTTGTTAAATTGTAGTTTGTTTTGTTCTAAAAATTGAAAATTACAAAAAGATTTTATTTTTAAATCTGATGTTAAATTGATAATTGTTGATTATGTGTTTGACCTTGGAATAATTAAACATGAATTTTGTTTTGAATTCAAAAGAAAAATCAAATTTTGAAAAGGTTCATTGGTTGGGTTCGTTGACAAGGTTTGTTGGATGGGTTCGTTGATAAGGTTCGTGATAGTAGTTCACAGAAGGTTCGCTGAGAGGGTTCGCTGAAATAGTTCGCTGAGAGGGTTCGCTGAAATAGTTCGCTGAAATAGTTCGTTGAGAGGGTTCGTGAATATAGTTCGCTGAAAGGGTTCGTAAGGTATAAATATAGGGTTCGTGGAAATAGTTCGTCACTTTCATTCTGATTACAGACGACGAACCCTCCAGAAGTTTTTTTTTTCGAATTTTGATCTTGGACTTCCCAGAGCTTTTCATTGACATCATTAGAATCAGAATCTTATTGTGAACATTTTTAGGTATAAATCTTGGAATTTGACCGAGTAATTTGCGAGATCTCAGTGATTTTAGAATTTTTTAGATCGTGACTGTAAAATTGATCTGAACTTGATAAAAATTGGAAATTGAAGAAATTGTTTTCATTAAAATCGTTCATCAGTTAGTTTCGAACCTAGGCATGTAAATTTTTTCAACAGATTTGAAATTTTGTGAGTTTGGTAAAATCTTGGTGTTGACAGGTTTGCTGAACGAACCTTAGGTTCGCCGAACTATCAGGGTTCGCTGAATTCATGAAGGTTCGTGGCGAACCTTTGAATTTCATTTAGGGTTCGTTCATTGAATGGTTCGTTAATAGATTCATGGTTCGTTCATGAAATGGTTCGTCAATACATTCAGGGTTCGTTCATGAAATGGTTCGTCAATACATTCAGGGTTCGTTCATGAAATGGTTCGTTACTACATTTAGGGTTCGTTTAGGGAATAGTTCGCCAGAACAAATAGGGTTCGTTTAGTTATAGGGTTCGCTATAGTATATAGGGTTCGCTGCCTTTTATTACTTAGAAATTTTTTTTAGTTTTATTTTTAATATTTTGTTTAATTTTTGTTTCTAATTTTTGTTTCTTTTATTTGTAGATATGGCGAACTTAGTGTTTGGCGATAAACACAATATATGTGCATATTTGGATCCCACTACCAAGAATGGTAAAGAGTTCAGACCGATGATTGAGTTTTTGAGAAGATCAAGGATATATCATGCCATATCAAGTTCAGTTCAGATTTATCGTTCACATATTCAGAGTTTTTGGGGTTCTGCAAGAGTGATCACTGTAGATGATGTATACACTATTGATGCGAATGTGCTTGGACAAGCAATTCGTATCACTGAAGCTGATATCAGAAGAGTTTTACACTTTGGAGGTGAACCAGAGGGTATAACTCTCATTCCTGAGAGTTGTATCAAAGGATGTTTTCTTCGTATTCGTTACTTTGGAGATTACAACTCTATTTCAGTGAAGAAGGGCAAATTACCTCTGCAGTACAAGTTTTTAGCTCATGTGCTTTTACATTGTCTGAGCATGAGGAAGGGAACTTTTGATGAGCTACGAGATTTCATGAGATCTGCTATGGTAGC
The DNA here is from genome assembly GCA_009363875.1 of Mikania micrantha. Taxonomy (NCBI): domain Eukaryota; kingdom Viridiplantae; phylum Streptophyta; class Magnoliopsida; order Asterales; family Asteraceae; genus Mikania; species Mikania micrantha. The sequence goes on from CM018695.1 coordinate 36,334,224, forward strand.
ATTGATATTGAACAAACCGTTCAATTTTTCTGGGATGATATTTAGGTATATGTGTGACAACATTACGAAGGCTAAGGATAGATTTTATATGTATCCTAGATTCGTACAGATGCTGATTGATGAGAGAATGCCTGAGGGGCAATTGGCTAGAGTGGCTGGTGATTTATTGAAGCTAAAGCATATGAATGACTCTAGTTTGGGACAAGTAAGAGTTTACCAAAGAACTGGAGATGCTGTTCTTGAGAAAGATTTGATTGCTCACTGTGCCCGGGCAAACTATGTTGCTCCTGAAGGTGATGCATGGAGGCATGCAGAGTCTGATTCTGATACTGAAGATGTGATTAGAGATGATACTGAAGCTCCACCTCCACCTCCACCAAGACAATCAAAGAAATCTTCTGGACAGTCTTCTAGATCTACTCCTCAAGTTCAATCGTCACAAGAACCGAGTTCTCAAGAACCTTTAGAGGTTGATGATTCTGAGAAGCAAACTGAGAATGTTGCAGTTGGTGATGCTGAAAGTGAATCTTCTGATACAGAATCAGAATATGAGTTGGTTCAAGAAGGAAATCAGATGGTCAAAAGAATGAAAAGGAAATTCGTTGAAAAGGCTGCTGAAGAAAAAGCTGAAAAAGATGATCCAATTTTTGAACCTGAAGAGCCTGAAAGTTCAAAGCCAAAGAAATTGAAGAGAATGGCCAAGAGAGGGCCTTATGAGAAGAAAAAGACTAAGGTTACTAAGACCACTGTGTCTTCACCTGTTGTTACATCAGTTTCTGTTTCTACTCCTTCAGTGGTTACTTCTTTGATTTCATCTTCTGATATTCACATTTCTACTTCACAAACTCCAGAGTTTGTGAATGTAGCTTCGTTTATATCTTCTTTTGTGGAGACAACTACTGTGACTACTTCTTTACCAGGATCTTCTATGCCTCAGGAATCAGTTCCTAGAGATGATGTATTTTCAGGACTTGATGATTTGAGCAACATCAACTTTACTGTGAACTATGATGATACAGATCTTAAGCAAAGATTTGATATTCTTTCAAAAGAAGTTGAGAGGTACAAGAAAGACAAAGAGCAGAAAGATGTTGAGATTGATAATCTGAAAGCTCAAATGGCTATGTTAATCAAGTGGAAAGAGGAGGATATAGAAGAGAAAAAGAAGCTTAAAGAGAAAATCTCTGAGTTAGATTTCTTTGTCAAAATGCATTATGAAGATATTGTTGATTTAAAGAATGACAATATGGATTTAAGGATAAAGCTAAAAGAATTGGAGTCAAAGACTACAAAGTCAGAAGCTTCAAGTTCTAAAATTGAGAAAATTGTGATTGATATTGATACAGAGGAGAAGAAGGTGGTAGATGCAGAGAAGGTGATAAAAGATGAAAAGGTAGAAGAAGAAGAGGATGAAGAAGTAGTTGATTATGGAGATACTGATATTGATGAACATCCAGATGATTTGGATTACCATGGTGATGATGAGACTGGTGGTGATGGTGCTGGTGGTGTTGAGAGTGGTGCTGGTAATTTGGATTCTGTAACTGGAGCCATTGTGGTTTATACTCCTTCAAAGATTGCTACTGATGCTGTTCCTTTGACTTCTGTATCTTCTAATAGAGCTAGGGATTGTACTGAAGTTGAATTTGAAGACTTAGATGAAATAGAACATCCCAAGGCTATTCTTGATTATTCTCTGCCTACTTTTCTTGACTTATTTAAAATTCATTCTGATGTTGATTTGCAGAGAAATATTGTTGAAGTACAGTTGGGTCAAGAAATAGAAGAAGGAGAGATTTTAGATGATTATTCAGTTCAAGAATATCAAAGTGTTTTTGATGATGATAAGGATGATGATGATGATTTGATGTTTGATTTTGAAGAGTATGATGATACTGATTTGTCTGACTTTGATAAAGATGTGATTGATGAAGAATTGTTAGCTCTGGATATTTTGAAGAAAATCTTTATAGCTGGAAGTATGTCAAGTTCTACCTTGAATCCAGTTAGAGCAAAGACTAATTGGGATTATTGGCAAGATTTTGAAGATGAAAGAAAGTACATAATTGCTCATTTACATTCTTTCAAGATTATGCGAGAGGTTTTTGAAGATAAGGATCCAGAAAACTTATCTAAACAAGTGAAGAAATTCAAAATTGGTTCTAAGTCTAAAATGAATGGAAAGATTATCAGTTATGGTTATTTTCACTACATTTCTGGAAGTTTAATTGATAAAGGATGCTATGTGGTGAAGAGAACTGATGGATGTCAATACTTTGGAAAAGCAACTGATTTGATGACATTACCAGTTTTTGAGTGTAAAAATCTTGCAAAGTTAAAGATGGTCAAGCCTATTCAGACTCGACATAATGAGATTTTTGAGAATTTGTTAAAGAAAGAGGCAAGGCATGGATGGAGTTTGTTATCTCCTCAGTATAGAGAAAGATTCAAGGATTATCTGAAGCCAGTTGTTTATAAAAGACCAAGACTCAGAAAGATTGAACAAGATTGGTATCATTATTTCAAGTTCTGGTTTTATGATGAACAAACTTCTGAGTGTGTGATTGTTCTAAAGCAAGATGATGATTGGAGAGTTATAAGATTGTTTGATCCTATATGGATTGTCAATTGTTCAAGAGATGATATTGCTTTGTTGGATTCAGCTCAGATATATGCTGAAGAAGGATGTCATGAGTATGGAGTCAGTTATAAAGATATGGCTATTCAATATCAAACCATTGCACAAATGTGTTTCACTTTGAAAATACATTCTGGTTGCAATTGGAATGATGTGAATTATCTTTATACTGAGTTGATGCATATACAAAAGGAGAGAGATGATAGAGATTATAAAATGGAAGCAGAAAGACTTGCAAAGATACCACGTTCGGTAGTGATACGAGCGGTGGACAATGTAGTTGCTGAAGTTGGTGAATCGAGTGGATCAAAAGACAAAGTTGAAGAATCAATTGAAGACAAAGTTGAAGAATCAATTGAAGACAAAGTTGAAGAAATAACTGAAGTCAAAGACTGAAGATTTTGATAGCAAACATTTAGGGGGAGTTTGTTAGTGCATGTTTTGTAATTGTTTGCTATTCAAAAGTTGGTTTTATTTATTTTTGTAGAAGGTTCGTTGCTATTGTTTAGGTTTGTTTGGCCCACGAACCTTAACATTTAGCCGAACTATAGAAGGTGTAGGGTTCGGCGAACCTATGGTTCGTGAGTAAGGTTTGTCTAACGAACCCTAAGGGTTCGTTCACCGAACCTTAGGGTTCGGCTAGTGAATCTTATTAGTTGAAGGTTCGCTGGATCTGTAACTATAAATAGGTGTTTTATTTGTAGTTTCAGTAGAACTTTGATTAGAGTTGTGAGGAAATTCTCTGTGTGAGAATCTTTTGTTCTTGTAATCATTTGTTGATATATACAAGAGTGTTTATGAAATTGCATGTGTTCTTTGTTATTTTACATACTTGCTATGGATTCCGCACGTAGTTAGTAGTTCGTAGAGCTTTGTATTCGATCCTAATTTGGTTCTAGATCAAGATCACCAAACCAACAGATGTTGCAAGCATTAGATTTTGTGTGTGAGTACACACAAGCACACAGAATGATCAAATCACACTAACACGTACGATTTAAACTCGTAAGTAGTTTCCTAACTACTCCTAACACTTACTCATTTTCGGGACGAAAATTCCTTCAACAAGGGGATGATGTGACAATCCGACTTTTCGAATTAACTTCACTAACTGAAAAACAGTGAGATCACAGACCCAACAAGACAAATTAGGCCCACTGAAGTATAGGAAGGTCCAACAAAGGCTAGTAGGCCCAATAAGATCAATTTAGGCTCAAGGAAAACAAGGAAGGCCCATTAAGGCCCAAGTAGGCCAAACAAGGCCAAAGTAGGCCCAAGGTAGGCCCAACAAGGCCAAGATAGGCCCAATGAGCCCAAAGTAGGCCCAATGGTATTTAGGAGGCCCAATTGAATTAATCAAGCCCAAAACTAATTCGATTATTCCGATTAGTGACAATTCGGTATTCAGAATTAATTCCGTTAACTTTAGAATTAAACGAAATGATGTGGAATCGTTTAAAAACCAAACTTGAGGGTTAGAATTAATCAAAATCTGGTCCAAAGTGTTTAAATTTCAAGGATTAAGATTGTAAATACAATAAATGCCTAATTTTGACTATTGAAGTCAAAATTCAATGGTTCATTGTGTAAAATTTGAAATTACACATTAATTCATGGTTTTAAACGAAATAAAACATCCGTGAACATCACATTGATGATTTCAATCATCAATGAACCATTATTAGACAGCCAATAATCGAAATCATCAAGAATTAAGTAAAAAGAATTCAATTTTGACTTAAAAAGTCAAAATTCGAGTAGTAATTCAAATTTAATTCGAAATTCACAAAGATTGAAGTTGTAACTGAGATTTAATGGCTCTTAATCGTGCTATTGATGGTTACTAATGATTTTCATTCGTTATTAGTCCATTAACATTGAATTAAACTCACATAAATGATTGACAAGTCGAAACCGTTTCAAAATCGATAGCAATTCGTATAAACCGAACATCATTCGCACAATTACACTTCCCTAAACATTAGTCGACATATTCAGAAGATATTTCAAGCAGCAATTTGATTTTAGAAGCTTTAGATTGAAGAGTTCGAGTGGGAGTCGGCCGAATTTCAACCTAACATTCGAACCACGTCGATTCAACACCAAACCAGGTAAACAATCACTCATTCACAACCTAAACCAACCGACTAAGCATAGCCCTATGCTTAATTCGGGTAAAAACATCTAATTTTACGAATACTCATTCTAGGGTTCTTGATAGTAAACGATTTGGGGTTTTCTAACAAAATGAGTTTAAAAATTCAATTAATTTCTACAGAAAGTTTCGTGATATCACATTGAATGTAATACATATGTTAATTTCACTCTGAAATATCGAATAGTATGAATTAGATAACTAGGGTTTATCATTAGAACGGATTTGGGGTTTTCAATGCACGTGAACTGGAAATTCTAATTAACCATCACAGTGAGTTTCGAAATTCAATACTCAATGAAATCCCCAAACTAATTTCATAAAACTATTACGAATTGAAGGAGAACAAATTCTAGGGTATGTGAGTTAAATTGCTTTGGGGGTTTCGGCCCAAACGAAGTTGATTTTCAAATTAATCATCACAGATAACTTTGAAATTGCTTTTTAAACGAAAACCATATGGATTGGTGGACTCACATTTACAAATTTAATGATTTTGAATTGGTGGTTAACGAACTCGAGTTCGAGTACGGTTGGGACCGATTAATCCACTGAATCTAAATCATAATTCAAATTAAACACTTCTACATGGTCGGTTGAATGATAGAAACCAAACCCCTAAGGAATTGGGTTCGATCGAGTTCGAGTGGTGGATTAATTTGGGCTTAATGGTTCGGTTTGAGAAAACCAAGGGGATCCGACCCATTGTAGGTTAAAACAAATTAAAGTGGATGCTGTTAACAAAAATGGGAGCAGATCAGGTGGTTTGGGCGTGTGGGTGTGATCCGGGCGGTCGTGGGTTCGAACCTGGCCCAACCGGGTTTTTGTAATCAAAAACAAATTTTAAGTTTTAACCCGTAGTTCACTCGTTCTAACACCGTTTCGACCCATTCGAGTTGCGTTGGAAACGTAACGAGAATACGAACTAATTAGAATGATAAAATTTTATTTTTGATCAAAAACGTAATCGCGTGTAATTACGTTCTTTTAAATAAAATCATATATGATTTTATTTAAACGATTTCAAAAATTTGCGTACATTCCTATGTACATTTTTAGCACTTTAACATACGTGTGTTGACACGTATGTAATGTCAAGCACAAAACGACTGTCCGAATAACACAACGTTATTGTTTAAACCCAGATCCTTCGTAAGAGGATTATCTACGCGAGTTCACGTATTTGATCATTCTGCAACACTCAAAGGTGCGTACACGGCCCCTTTCTTATTTTAAACTGTTTTGGGGGAGAAAACATGTGCAACAAACTGTTTTTAGATACATATCACTTGCATGAGTTAGCTGTTTACATTATGTGAAAACATATCAACTTGAAAGTCCTTACACACCTCGAACCGTTTAGTTTGCTGTAATGCAAAGCGTGGTAGCTGGAAATAGATCTATTAGGTTTGACAAACCTCACCTGGTAGATGGGATCTACGCAGGTGTTTGACTGACCAAACACAATTTTACTATTGTTGTGATAGACAATAGTGGCAAGGCGAAAACATGCTATAGCATGGCAATCCGTCAGCTTCGGTGTCGAACACTTATGTAAATAGTTTATATGACTAGCTATCATGATTGTGCATGTGTGATTATGTTATCTACAAACTTGTTATTCAAACTGCTGTTTTGAACATTGTGAATGCTTAAAACCTGTGTTATGCACCAACCTTTGTGTTGACTTGATTTACATGTTTTCTCAGGACGCTAAGGCGCGCATTAATGCTGGCATGGACTAAGAGATAGAGTCGCATGCATTTTAAAACATTTTAGATATTTGAATTTGATCATTTGAAACATTGTATTGTATTTTACATTTTACAACTGTTATTGGTTTTATGACGCTTCCGCAACTTTTGAAAACTCTGATGTTATGTTTTTAAAGACCAAAGTATGTTTTGAAATTCATATAGAGGTCTTCGCTATGTCTAATGATCTGAGATCCTGGTTTGTCACGTTCCCAAACGGTATGATTCCGTTAGTTGAAAATTGGGGGTGTGACAGATTTGGGGTTACATACTTTACTATTAAAGATAGCAACTTATTCCCTTCCTATTTTATCACTTCAAATATTTGGCTCTCTTGAACCAACATGAGTAGAGATTTTTTAAAAGAAAGCATTCTTGAATGAAAACATACTAAGAACACTAGCAAGCTTTTTCAATAGTTTGTTTAGGTTCTTAAAGGTGTTTGGATTTCTACATTACATACAAATATTTACCTAAAGAAAGTGAGGTAGTGTGTGTTCTTGACATTGGGTTTTGGCTAGCACCATTGGAGCTTGCTTGCTTGGTGTGTTCATCTCTTGGAGTGAAGACATTTGTGTTCATACCATCCTTATTCTTGTAGCTACCACTTTTCTACAAAGGTTGTTGATTCTAAACACCCTATGGTTGTATTTTATTTAAGTTTCAAGAACTACATATGGATCCTTGGTGGGTTTTGGTTTCTAAAGTTTTAGATTTAAACATGTTAAAACAAGCTTCGGTTGCAAAATTATTTTATAAGACATGTTTAAAACCCAACAATTGGTATCATAGCCACTTATGTTTGTTCTTGAAATTTTAGACATATTTTTGGTTTTAAAATTATTAAACCAAAAACATATTATTATTTTTCAAGTAAGAAAAATAATATATGGTAGCAACAATTTTTTTTAGTTTTATGTCACCAACTGTCACACCCCTGCGCCGCGTGCGGAATCCACGGCGCGGTGACGTATGAACAGTTGAATCATGCACAAGTATTGAATAAGAACAACCACAATGGATTACTACGTTTCATAATGTTTAGACAGTTGTTTAGTTACAGACAAACTACCTACCAAAATAATGACAACTACAGACCCAAAATGTAGTTTACAAAATAAGACTTCAAACAAGACAATTAAACAATTAGGATTTAGTGTGTTTCTAATCCATCCTAGCATGTTTCTTCATCTTGTTCTATCTTAGAATGGTCTCCTTAGTTGTCTCTGAGAAATTCTTAAACCTGATTACCTGAAACACGTGAAAAGTAACTGTCAACTACAGAAGTAGTTGGTGAGAACAATAGGTTTAACATAAGTAATCATGCATTTGTAAAATAAAGCATAGGTATATTAAAGCAATAATTGAATTACATGGATGGGTTGCAACCCAAACTATCATCAAGTATGAAAAATGAGTGTAAACAGTCCAATCACTGTTTGCACGAAAGCCAACATATAATATCAAGTCCCAAACCACGTTTGGAGTTAGATAATACATCAGCAGTTTTGATAACCATAATGACACCAAACCTGCAGTTAGCTTTTAAAACAAATTTAAAAGCTAACTCCATTTTGGATAATGAACCAGTGTGTCCGCTTTCCCTTGTTGTGATCACCCAGTACTAACGCTAATGAAACTTGATGGGTTTATAAGTTTGTTTACAACGATGGACACCATGCTTTTGCACTTTGCTTTAAAAGTAGCGTGTTAATGCCTTATTTGATAACATGATTTGAAAACCCTGTTTGAATATCATTTACTGAATCCTTTGTTTTGAACACCATGAAATGAATCCATTGTTTTGAACACCATGAAATGAATCCTTTGTTTTGAACATCACCATGAAAACCATTGTTTGAATACCTTGTTTTGAATACCCTTGATTGAGTACAAAAGATTGTGACCTTGTATAGAAACAAGGTTTATAACAAAAGTTTATAAGATCCATTATTTAAAAATGATTATTATATATAAAACCATTTAAGTAAGTCTGATATAAAATAGTTCAAAAAGCCTTTATAAAACTTTTTAATAGAAAGAGTTTATTAGTTGATAAATCCTTTAAAACAGCTGATGAATCCCTTGGATTCGTGCAATGAACCTGTAACGTTTGTAAAGATAGAACACATCTTGAATCATGAAATATGATTGTAAATATAGAGTTTGATCACGTGTTTCACCCCAAAACAGTTGTAAAACAGTAAAAGAGGGGCTAATGTTCTCACCTGTCTGCAGTAGACTCTGAACTAAAACAGATAGCAAGTAGCAAACGGGATTTCTAATTGGTTCCTATATCATTGTAATCATACATAAGATATAAGATTTATATTTGTGTAGACTTTGATTCATTGATTGACTCGTGTTCTCTTGAAATTGATTAACACCTGATTACTTGATCTCATGATTATGATTGTTGTGAAAACTTGAAAGTTATGATTTGAGTCACTTGATTGATCGATGATTCATGAAAAGAGATGTCATGTATCTTTTATGCACAATCTTATGCATAAAATGACAAGTGTTTGTGAACTTGATAACCCTTGATTAACATGTATTGTGAAAAGATGTTCCAATTGTTTTACGACCTTGATATTATGAATTAGCCTCATGATTATGTTGAGTTACAATTTAACCCAAATAAAATTAACTCACAACTATTTTAAGTTGTGGGCAAATCATTGGGCCTTAAGCCCATAATTATGATAGGCTTAAATAAAAGTCCATGGGCTTCTTAGGTTAACAAGGACCATTAGAATGTGATATTGGGCCAAGTGAATGTGGTGCTGGCCCAACAACATGTATCTAGGCTTGTAACATGCCAAAGACAATATTAAGCCAATTAAGATCATAGTGGCCCCAATGGGCTTGGATTGGGCCTATGGGTTTTGAGTTGGGCCGACCATCGTATATGTAGTCCATGTAGGGTTCCAAGGTAATATTGGGCCAATTAAAGATCTTAATGGGTATTTACTAAATGAAACCGGCCTTGTAGCATTGAGTTGGGCCAGTAGGTATTGAATTGGGCCGAGAGGTCTTTGGGCTGCCACCTTAGGCAGCGAACCTTGTTCCTTTTCCTCCTAAGGTTCGGCTGCAATAATTCAGGGGATCGTCTCTTGTGAGATAACCACCGAGGTTCGGCCAGAGAACCTTACAAGGTTCGGTTCTAAAGTGACAACACAAGTTCGGCTAAGGGAGACTAGGGTTCGTTGTGAGGGGAGGTTCGCTGCATGCCTGGTTCGTCCCTAAGTTCCAAGGTTCGGCAATAATCAAAGAACCATGCAGGGTTCGTCTTTACAGGGTTCGACATACTAGGGTTCGTGTAGGCTCCCTATAGTTCGGCTGATAATGAAACGAACCATGCAGGGTTCGTTATGGTTCGCAGAGACTCCAAAGGTTCGCAGGGGTTCGGCTTTGGGCAGATGGGTTCGGCCAGAAAACCCTAATGGGTTCGTCTTCATGTTCACGACCGAACCTGTTAATCTGCATCATCACCATCGCATACAATCTGTTCCAGTTCGTTAGCTAAGCTGATCTATCATCAAGGGGAGTTATCATGGCTGCGAAACTGAATAGGAGAGTGCTAGGACCGGTTAGGTGTCGGGTTTCAACAAAAACACACAAGAAACCCTAATTTCGTGAACATTCAAGCACCAATACCTCGTTTTTGGCCGGTGAAAACTTCCGATCTGTTGTACTTTCGGGTAGAGGATGTCGAGAGCTACGCGTGGACACCAAGAACACCAAAATCCGTTGAGAAACGAAGGAGATACGCACGTTTAAAGTTCGGTTTTCTAGAGAGAGAGGGGGTAGACGGGATTTTTAGAGAGAGAAGTGGTTGTTGATGACATAAATGAGGGAAATAGCCTCTTTCAAGGCTTTTATAGCCCTTGTGATATTCGGGTCCGTTTCGGTCGCTCGGTTCGCGTTTCCGAAACGTAACGCGTATTTTACGCGGCTTTTAATTAAAATAGTTATTAAACTCATTAAAATGATGAGTTTCAAAATTGTAAAAATATAAAATAATTAATTTAATTATTTATACTCTTCGTGCGTTGTCAGATCGTTAAACACATACAATTACGTGTATACCCGCAATTGCGTACGTTTTTCGATCGTATTAATTATTTAAAGACGTTTAATCATAATTATAAGTTCAACATTCGTATCATTATGGATCGTCACCCATAACTATACTCAGTCTCGCTCACGTATTACGATTCTTGTTGAATTAATTATCATAATATTCGTCTTAATACTACGCACTAACACTATCCTGTTACACCGAACGCATTATATATATAGGGCTCACTCTCGCTGCCCACCACTGTTTCGATATAACACAATACTGTTCTTGCCTAGTGAACTTGACTGTAAATAAATAATACATACCTGTTGTTAAATAATAAAGATTCTAACACACAAGCACATAATGAACACATGATTCACATTGACTGACTGAACATGGACACACACTGTTCTAACACTGTTTACGACTATCATGACTAAATGTACAAATGTTACAGTCTCCCCTAGTTAAGGGAATTTCGTCCCGAAATTAGCTAGCCGAAGGTACTGTAAAAAGATGAGGGTACTTAAGCTTCATCTGGTCTTCACGTTCCCAGGTGAACTCAGCACCGCGTTTGCCCTCCCATCTTACCTTTACGATCGGGATACGGGTGCGTTTAAGTTTCTTGACCCCATGATCCATGATTTCAACCGGACGTTCTATGAATTGCATGTTGTTTCGAACCTGTATGTCTTCCAGTGGAATCTGAACATCATGATCTGCCAAGCATTTCTTAAGATTCGATACATGAAATGTATCGTGAACATTGCTTAGCTCCACCGGAAGTTTGAGTTTGTAGGCTACGGGACCAATCCTTTCCAGGATCTCAAAAGGTCCAACGTACCTTGGTGCAAGTTTCCCTTTCTTTCCGAATCGGACAACGCCTTTCCAGGGAGAAACTTTGAGTAAGACTCGGTCACCGACTTGAAACTCAAGCGGTTTCCGACGTCGATCAGCATAACTCTTCTGCCGATCTCGTGCGGCCTTAAGCCGTGATTGGATGATTGTGATTTTGTCTAATGTTTCCTGAATGAGTTCTGGTCCTACGACCTGTGAGTCACCAATCTCGGTCCAGCAGACCGGTGATCGGCACTTTCTACCATATAAAGCCTCGAATGGTGCACATTGAATGCTTGTATGGTAGCTATTGGTATACGAAAACTCAATGAGTGGAAGATGAGTGTCCCAACTTCCACCGAAGTCAATGACACAAGAACGAAGCATGTCCTCGAGTGTTTGGATAGTCCTTTCGCTTTGACCGTCGGTTTGGGGATGATATGCCGTGCTAAGATTTACACGAGTTCCCAAAGCCTTTTGCAATGATTGCCAAAAGCGAGAAGTGAAACGACTATCACGATCAGATATGATTGATGTTGGTGTACCATGACGTGCAATGATTTCGTTGATGTATAGAGTGGATAGCTTCTCCATTTTATAATCCTCTCGGATTGGGAGAAAACAAGCAGATTTGGTGAGTCGATCAACGATCACCCAAATCGAATCGAAACCTCGCGGGGTTCTCGGCAACTTGGTTATGAAATCCATGGAAATTTGTTCCCATTTCCATTGAGGAATTTCAGGTTGCTGCAGAAGTCCCGAAGGTTTTTGATGTTCTGCTTTGACCTTTGAACATGTAAGACATTTTCCCACGTACAGTGCTATGTCTTTCTTCATTCCCGGCCACCAGTAAGAAGTACGCAAGTCTTGGTACATCTTATCTGCTCCAGGATGAACTGAGTATCGCGACTTATGAGCCTCATCACAGATGAGTGTGCGCAATTCTTCAGACTTTGGAATCCAAATGCGGCCGTTGAGATATAACACCCCATCTGATCGAGGTTCTAGTTTCTTCTCAATGCCACAATCTAAGTCTGTCTTGAGTTGATCGTCCGTTACTACTTGTTGTTGTGCAATACGAATCAAGTCTTTCAAGTTTGGTTGTGTGTTGATCTCCATGGCTCTTACACGAATTGGTTTGACTGGTTCCTTGCGACTAAGAGCATCCGCCACCACATTGGCTTTACCCAGATGGTAACGAATCTCACAGTCGTAATCGGTTAGAAGCTCAACCCAACGCCGCTGTCTCATGTTGAGTTCTTTCTGATTAAGGATGTGTTGCAGGCTCTTGTGGTCTGTATAGATGACACATTTAGTACCATAAAGGTAGTGTCTCCAAATCTTCAATGCAAAGACCACAGCCCCTAGCTCAAGGTCATGAGTAGTGTAATTCTTCTCGTGAAGCTTAAGCTGTCTTGAAGCATATGCAATGACCTTGTCTTGTTGCATAAGTACACAACCGAGACCAAGGTTTGAAGCATCACAGTAGACAATGAAATCATCACTGCCTTCTGGAAGACTAAGAATAGGGGAGTTGCATAACTTTTGTTTAAGAAGTTGAAATGCATCTTCTTGTTTCTGTCCCCATATAAAGGCTTGACTTTTCTGAGTCAAGGTGGTAAGTGGCAAGGCAATCTTAGAGAAATTTGCAATGAATCTCCTGTAATAGCCCGCCAGACCCAGAAATGAACGAATCTCTGTTGGAGTAGACGGGGTAGTCCAGTTCTTAATCGCCTCAATCTTTGCTGGATCTACACGTATCCCATCCTTGTTTATGACATGTCCTAAGAAGTGAACCTCCTTTAACCAAAATTCACATTTTGAGAATTTAGCATAAAGTTGTTCCTCTCTTAGTAGTTCTAAGACTTTCTTCAAATGATCCTCATGCTCTTGTTCCGACTTTGAATAGATCAGTATATCATCAATGAAGACAATAACAAACTGATCCAAGTACGGTCTGCAGACTCGATTCATCAAGTCCATGAACACTGCAGGTGCATTGGTCAGCCCAAATGGCATAACCACAAACTCATAGTGTCCATATCGAGTCCTAAACGCAGTCTTTGGTATATCCTCATCATTTACTCATAATTGATGATACCCGGATCGTAAGTCAATTTTAGAGAAGCAAGTAGCTCCCTGTAATTGATCAAACAAATCATCGATCCTGGGCAGAGGATATCTATTCTTGATGGTCAACTTGTTTAACTCACGATAGTCGATGCACATACGAAACGAACCGTCTTTCTTCTTGACAAAGAGAACCGGAGCTCCCCAAGGAGAGAAACTCGGTCTTATGAAACCTTTGTCTAAAAGTTCTTGGAGTTGACTAGACAGTTCTTGCATCTCAGATGGTGCTAATCGATACGGTGACTTCGCCACTGGATTTGTTCCAGGAACGAGATCGATTCTAAACTCCACTTGCCGGATTGGTGGTAATCCAGTCAAGTCTTATGGAAACACGTCCGGATAATCTCTGATGACTGGAACGTCTCCGACTGCTTTCTTTTCAGGTTTCTTCTCTACCACGTGAGCCAAGAATGCGTAGTATTTCTTTCTCAAGTACTTCCTTGCCTTGATGCACGACACGATCTTCAATCTGCGGCAGGGTTTCTCACCATAGATTCTCATCGTTTCGCCGGACGGTAAAGGAATTCGAATGAGTTTCTCCGAGCATACGATTTCGGCATTGTTTTTAGACAACCAATCCATTCCTATCACAACTTCGAAGCTTCCGAGTGTCATAGGAATGAGATCGATGAGAAAAGAATGGTCGTTTAATCTTAATTCACAACCATGTATTATAGAATCTACGTGTATGGTGTTACCATCAGCTACTTCTACGGTATAGGGATCAGTAAGCATAAATGGTTCTATGTTAAGCAAAGAAGCAGTATGAGCAGAGATAAAGCTTTTATCAGCACCAGTATCAAATATGATAGAAACGTAATGATCATTAAGGAGAAATGTACCCGTGACAACTGCTGGCTCCTCGCGTGCTTCGGCAGTTCTGATAACAAAGGCACGAGCAGTAGGGTTGTTGAGTTTTGGACACTGATTTCTGAAGTGTCCTTCTGCCCCACAGTTATAACAGGCCCTTCCACCTGTAGTAGTAGTGGTAGCAGTTGTAGCAGTAGCAAGATGAGCAGATCGACAAGTAGCTGCTAAGTGTCCCATTCACCCACACTTAAGACACTTTTTGCATGGAGTGGCGGGTAGATGATGATATTGGCATTTGGTGCACAGTGGGAATGGGCCAGTATAGGGCTTCCTGGTGTTAGCAGGTTGTGGCATAGCAGTAATAGGTGTGGCATGAGTAGGTGTAACTGCAGTCAGGGCTGCAAAGTTCTTGATTGTCTTTTGCTTCTTCTTCTTGGGATGTTGTTGTTCAGGCTTCTTGCCTTCATCAATCTGTGCTCTCTTATACCCTTTTCGGGTGAGCACTCCAGACTTAACGTATTCTTCGGTAAGGCTAGCTCCAAGATGAATCGCTGCCTCCAGAGTAGTGGGGTTATTCCCCATCACAGTTCCCCTGACAACTAGAGGTAAGCCTTCAATGTATTTCTCTATCCTGCGGGATAGAGGAGTAAACTAGTGTGGCACCAAAATGCACAACTCATGGAAACGAGTTGTATACTTGGCGTTTTCACCACTATCTTGCACCAGATTCCACATCTCCACCTCCAGTTTCTTCAGCTCGTGACGTGGACAAAACTTCTCCACAAGTAAGTTCTTGAAACCGTCCCACGGTAAAGCTAAAGCAACTTCGCGTCCTCTGGTGTTCTTCTCAGAATTCCACCAGGTGAGTGCGCCTTTGTGAAAAGCGCTTGAGGCCATTTTGACCTTTAGGTTCTCAGGACATCCTGTGAAATCAAGAATATCCTTGATGCTCTCTAACCACTGTAGTAGCCCAGTAGCTCCTTCGGTACCAGCGTACTTAGGAGGCTTAGCATCATTGAACTGCTTGAAAGTGAAGTTAGCAGTTCCAGTAGTTGTAGCATTTGAGTTATGTGCTGAATCACTAGTACTTCCTCGAAGATTCTGGGTAATATCAGTGACCATGCCCGAAATGACATCTCTCATGTGTATAGCGATGGCTCGGGCAATCTTGTTGATCTCATCGTCGTTGCCACTTGTCGAACCCCTTCCGTTAGGATCACGTCGGGGAGGCATTCTACGAATAGAAGCCACAAGTGGGTCAGTAATGAGAAAGGATACAATTGAATGTGCATGATAAAGTTAGTAATATATCCATACTACTAATATTATCATTCAATTGTAATATGATCCAGTACGCGTATAAGTTATCAATTTATTTGCATACTTATCATGTGAATATGTACGATGTTCCATGATCTCACCCCACCAAACCTACACACTGACACTTTTCCGATATACCGAAGATAGCTTATATATAGGGCATACGAAAGGGTCAAGCAAACTGCCAGCCCAGACACCATCCCACCACCGCTTCGATATACCACGATCATGTCCTTGCTAGCATTTGGCAACATGTTTTGTACCGATTTCCAAGTGTGTTCCATTGATTAAGAATCCCATGATCTTTGATCAATTTGAACTATGATAGAATCCATGATTGAACTATGATTATGTTATGTGTGCACCTACTAACAGTTGTTAACATGTAGAACTAAGTCATATGAGTGCTCTACATTGTTATTGTTAAACTATGTTAGTAACTACTAATGATGTAATCACTTAAGAATTTCACTTAAGGTTTACATTGAAAGAATGTTCACAACTTGATCGAATTACCATAATGTTTGGTTCATCCAAGTTTGAATTGCACTATGATTTGATTCACCAATGATTGTGTCTCCAATGCTTGTATCCCATGTGTTTGACTAATGTTCAATGTTCCCAGTTGCTCCCGAATCCTCACTTCAAGTACGAATGCCGGATTCCCCCTAACATACTGAGATAAGCTTATATATAGGGTAAGCTCTCACCGACCCACCACTTACCTCAGCACGTCAGCGCTAATCCTCCGTTTGTATTTGGAGCTAAGATTCCAACTGTTGATTGATTATGATTGTTTCATGATTGCCTCTTGTACTATGGATATGATTATGACTGTGTAAACCACGGTTCTTAATTTACTTGAAATTAAAACCTTAGGTTTCTGTATATGTGTCCTAGGTTGATTTAACCTAGGTTCTCAATACTTACAGTATTGAGTATAATGATCTCCTGTGAGAACTTCAACTAAAGAATACTGCTACACAGATTCTAAGTTATAAAGTTCCTATGATAATGAACACCTGATAATGATAACATGACAAGGATTTCAATTCAAGATTCTAAATTAATAGATCTTGACCTTTGAATTCCTATGATAAACATGACAAGGATTTCAAATCAAGATTCTAAATTAATAGATCTTGACCTTTGAATTCCTATAATGAACATGATAAGGTTTTAGATCAAAGATACAGATCTTTGCCTCTAAATCCTATGATGAACTCTGATGGAGAATTCCAGATCAAGGATACTAAGAATACAGATCCTTGCCCCTGGAATTCTTTAATGATCTCTGTGTGAGAATTTCAGATCAAGGATACTAAGAATACAGATCCTTGCCTCTGAAATCCTTAAATGCATATGTGTTAGAATTTAATTCGGTTTCTAAAATTATAGAATTCCGATTCAAATTCCTTGACTCGATGTCTAATCTTAGTAAAATGTCCCTAAGATCTTTCAAGCTCAATGTAGACTCAATGCTCACTTAAGTTACTTAGATCCTAAGTATCCTCAAGCCTATAGCACTTAGTCCTATTGGGTAGCTTAGGTTATAGTCTAGGTCATTAAACATTGGGTTTTTCCTAGTTCTCTACAACCTTGGCTCTGATACCAACCTGTCACACCCCTGCGCCGCGTGCGGAATCCACGGCGCGGTGACGTATGAACAGTTGAATCATGCACAAGTATTGAATAAGAACAACCACAATGGATTACTACGTTTCATAATGTTTAGACAGTTGTTTAGTTACAGACAAACTACCTACCAAAATAATGACAACTACAGACCCAAAATATAGTTTACAAAATAAGACTTCAAACAAGACAATTAAACAATTAGGATTTAGTGTGTTTCTAATCCATCCTAGCATGTTTCTTCATCTTGTTCTATCTTAGAATGGTCTCCTTAGTTGTCTCTGAGAAAGTCTTAAACCTGATTACCTGAAACACGTGAAAAGTAACTGTCAACTACAGAAGTAGTTGGTGAGAACAATAGGTTTAACATAAGTAATCATGCGTTTGTAAAATAAAGCATAGGTATATTAAAGCAATAATTGAATTACATGGATGGGTTGCAACCCAAACTATCATCAAGTATGAAAAATGAGTGTAAACAGTCCAATCACTGTTTGCACGAAAGCCAACATATAATATCAAGTCCCAAACCACGTTTGGAGTTAGATAATACATCAGCAGTTTTGATAACCATAATGACACCAAACCTGCAGTTAGCTTTTAAAACAAATTTAAAAGCTAACTCCATTTTGGATAATGAACCAGTGTGTCCGCTTTCCCTTGTTGTGATCACCCAGTACTAACGCTAATAAACTTGATGGGTTTATAAGTTTGTTTACAACGATGGACACCATGCTTTTGCACTTTGCTTTAAAAGTAGCGTGTTAATGCCTTATTTGATAACATGATTTGAAAACCCTGTTTGAATATCATGAACTGAATCCTTTGTTTTGAACACCATGAAATGAATCCATTGTTTTGAACACCATGAAATGAATCCTTTGTTTTGAACATCACCATGAAAACCATTGTTTGAATACCTTGTTTTGAATACCCTTGATTGAGTACAAAAGATTGTGACCTTGTATAGAAACAAGGTTTATAACAAAAGTTTATAAGATCCATTATTTAAAAATGATTATTATATATAAAACCATTTAAGTAAGTCTGATATAAAATAGTTCAAAAAGCCTTTATAAAACTTTTTAATAGAAAGAGTTTATTAGTTGATAAATCCTTTAAAACAGCTGATGAATCCCTTGGATTCGTGCAATGAACCTGTAACGTTTGTAAAGATAGAACACATCTTGAATCATGAAATATGATTGTAAATATAGAGTTTTATCACGTGTTTTACCTCAAAACAGTTGTAAAACAGTAAAAGAGGGGCTAATGTTCTCACCTGTCTGCAGTAGACTCTGAATGTAATGTTGAAGACTTGGAAGATGGTGTCCAAAAGATGGTGCAACAAAGGAGTCCAACAAGATGACAAGACATGGATCTTGAAGCTAGTGGGAGTTCTAGTTCAAGACTATGCAAATTTTGTCCTTAGACCTTATGGTGATTTTGTGTGGCTCACAAAACTCCATTCTTTGGCTTGGCTTTGAATATATATTTTCACTTGTATGTTTATGTGGTTGTGTTAAAAAAATCTAGGATTTTAAACTATTACCAACCATTTTAACAAAATAAAAATGCAAGTAAAGAGTTTGATAAAGTATCGTCTTATAAACTCTAACACAAAATATTTTAAACAAGTTTGAAGACTTGTAAGAAACTAAACTTATATATTTTAAGTTTCATAAAATTTGAGTTTAAGAAGATAAAATAATAAGGACTTTATTTTATAAAACTCAATGGCTAATAATATAAGTTTTATTAATAGCTAAAATGGTTCGACGCGTTTAATTACCAACATATTAATATCTAGGATATTAAAATGAATCGTCGCGATCATTGAAAATTAAAACGTAAGAGTTTTATTTCAAAATGTAACGATCTCAAAAGCATGCAAGATTTTGTTACATAAAACGTTTTGTAAAAGCCATTTACATTAAAAACGAAATATACCCATTTTTCTAAAACATAAGTCCATGCCATCCCATTTAGAACACTTACGGCATTACTAAATTTTCTAATGATGAAAGCACTAGGCCAAGTACTTAGATTATTTTGTAATGGGTGTAAGGTGGTGTGTCGATTTCCGAGATTCTTGGGTCGGACATCACACGTTTCTAAAGTAGGACGACTTATAACTTGACTTTGCGATAAGTGCGCAGGCCATTCACAAAGGGAGGGTTGGCATGAATGGGATTAAGCGTGCCAATATCTTAATGAATCCCAAAAGTCTAAGAGTTGCAAGGAAGCAATTGGTTTATAAACCTACCAATCAACTTAATTTTTGTGAAAAGTGCGTCAGGCCAATTACAAGAAACTAAGGGTGATGTGGATCTTAGCCTTTAATTAATTAAGGTTTTCATAATAAAACAAGGGTACTTAATTATTAAAGGATTTAAATATTAAAAGTATTAAAATTAAACTTTGTTTTGTAGATGACAACGACAAACAATGCAATCGTTCCCGCAAACAACTCCTTCGCTTTACGATCCATTTTAGATCGTGAGAAACTTAACGGCACAAACTTCATGGATTGGTATCGCAATCTTCGGACTGTGCTTACGCAAGACAAGAAGATGTACGTTCTTGAGGGACCCATCCCCGAGGCACCGGCACCCAACGCAACCAAGGCAGTTAGGGATGCGTGGGCTAAACACTTTGATGATGCTCAAACTGTTGCTTGTCTTATGCTTGCCACTATGGAACCAAATCTGCAACATGATTTGGAGTACCTAAAGGCATACGAAATCATTGAGGAACTCAAGTTGATGTTCGAAGTACAAGCTAGACAAGAGATTTATGACACCATGATTTCTCTTGTCAATTGTTGGATGCAAGAGGGGACTCCCGTAGGCCTTCATGTGATGAAAATGAAAGGCTATGTAGAACGAATGGAAAGGCTTGGTTCTCCATTTAAGAATGATCTAGCTATCATCATGATACTAGGGTCACTTCCTAAGTTATATAACCAATTTGTAATGAACTACAACATGAATGGTTTTGAAAAGTCTATCTCGGAATTGCTTGGCATGCTAAGGTTAGCCGAGAAGAACATTACCAACAAGCCTCAATCAGTTCTCATGATAAGGGAGGGTCAAGTCAAGAAGCCAAACAAACAAGGCAAAGGAAAGGGCAAGAAACCTTGGGTGACCCCTAGTGGAAAAGGGAAGGCTATGGAAAAGTTCAAGAAACAAGAACAAAAACCAGCAGCCAAGGCCCCTACAAAGGCTCCAAAGAACCCCAACTGTTTTCATTGTGGGGAGCCTAACCATTGGAAAAGGGATTGCCCAAAATACCTGGCTGAAATGAAGAAGAACCCTGTTGGAGCTGGGACTTCAGGTATATTTGTAATAGAATTATATGCTTTCAGTAGTAACTCTTGGGTATTTGACACTGGGTATGGTACTCATATTTGCAATGATTTGCAGGGGTTAAAGAAGGCTAGAAAGCTGAGGGAAGGCCAGTTGGTGCTCCATGTTGGTAATGGAGCTCGTGTAGCGGTTGAAGCCGTTGGAGAATACTCCCTTTTGTTACCATCTGGCCTGTATTTAAAATTAAATAATGTTTGTTATGTACCTTCATTAACTAGGAACATTATCTCAGCTGCTCGACTGTATGAGCAAGGATTTACTTTTGGTTTCCATGAGGGGAACATATTGACTTTTAAATCTAATGTTATGTATTTTGAGGCTAGGCCTCATAATGGTATTTATGAAGTTGATATTCATGGCTCATGTAGTAATAATTCTATTTATGCTCTCAATACCAAAAGATTAAAAACAAACTTTAATCAAACTTATCTTTGGCATTGTCGACTTGGACACATAAACAAGAAGCGTATGTCAAAACTCCAAACCGATGGAATCTTAAAGCCCACTGGATCGGAATCCTTTGACATATGTGAATCTTGTCTTTGGGGAAAGATGACCAAAGCACCTTTCACCGGTATAGGCGGAGATGCTTCCGATCTATTAGGACTTATACACACTGATGTATGTGGTCCTTTTAGAATAATGTCAAGAAGTGGTGAGAGATACTTCATTACATTTACTGATGACTTCAGTAGGTATGGCTATGTTTACTTATTAAAACATAAGCATGAAGCGTTTGAAGTTTTCAAAGTGTTTCAAAATGAAGTACAAAATCAGCTTGGTAAAATGATAAAAGCCATTCGGTCGGATCGAGGTGGTGAATATCTAAGCTACGACTTTAATGAACATCTCAAGAAATGTGGGATTATTTCTCAACTCACTCCGCCAGGAACACCACAACATAATGGTGTATCCGAATGGAGAAATCGGACTTTATTAGATATGGTTCGATCTATGATGAGTCGTGCTAACTTGCCTCACTCTTTTTGGAGCTATGCCTTGGAAACGGCTGCCCGCATAGTCAACATGGTTCTAACCAAGAAGGTGGATAAAACTCCATATGAGTTATGGTATGGAAGAAAACCAAACTTATCTTATCTTAGGGTATGGGGTTGTGAGGCTTATGTTAAACGTGAGACCTCCAACAAGTTAGACCCAAGGGGCGAAAAGGTAATTTTTGTTGGATACCCTAAAGAAACAAAAGCATATTATTTCTATCATCTCCACTGACAAAAAGGTTTTCATTGCACGACGAGCAATCTTCTTAGAGGAAGATTTTCTTTCAAAGGGGATGGATGGGAATAATGTAGATCTTGATGAAGTTCAAGATTCACTGAATGCTAGACCTGAAGTTGAAACCATTGATCAACAAATTACTGTTGAGCCTGAACCTTGCTTAGTTCAAGCACCTATTGTAACACATGACGTCCGCAGATCTGAAAGGATTCGTCGCGAACCTGAAAGATTTGATGATATATATTTAGTGGATCAATCAGAACCGACTAACTATAAATCTGCTACATCAGATAAAGAATCTGATAAATGGCTTAATGCCATGGACGTAGAGATGCAGTCCATGTATGACAACCAAGTCTGGGATTTGGTTGATCTACCTCCAAATAGCAAGGCTGTTGGGAGCAAGTGGATTTTCAAGAAGAAAACAGACATGGACGGAAATGTGCATACTTTTAAGGCACGGCTAGTTGCAAAAGGTTTCTCAGACTCAAGGAATTGATTATGAGGAAACCTTCTCTCCTGTAGCCATGACTAAATCTATCAGGATATTAATTGCCATTGCTGCTTATCATGATTATGAGATATGGCAAATGGATGTCAAAACGGCTTTCCTTAATGGACATCTGAATGAAGATGTTTATATGGTACAACCAGAAGGTTTTGTCGATCCCAAGTATCCTGATAAAGTATGCAAGCTCAAGAAATCCATTTATGGATTAAAGCAAGCATCCAGAAGCTGGAATCTTCATTTTGATGAGAAGATCAAAGAATATGGATTTATTAAAAATGAAGATGAGCCGTGTGTTTACATGAAGACTAGTGGGAGCACTGTTGTATTCCTAATCTTATATGTTGATGACATTTTACCCATTGGAAACCACATTCCAATCTTGAAAGATGTTAAGTCTTGGTTGAGTAAATGTTTTGCAATGAAAGATTTGGGAGAAGCCGCATACATTCTAGGAATTAAGATCTATAGGGACAGATCTAAGCGGCTCATTGGCTTAAGTCAAAGTGCATACATTGATAAGGTTGTTAAACGCTTCTCAATGCAAGATGCCAAGAAAGGTTTACTACCGATGGCACATGGCACTGTCCTTGACAAATCTCATTGTCCTAGTTCGGATAAGGAGATTGAAAGGATGAAAGGGATACCATGTGCTTCAGCAATTGGGTCTATTATGTACGCCATGTTATGCATTAGACCGGATGTATCGTACGCTCTAAGCATGACAAGCCGTTACCAACAAAACCCGGGAGAGAGACACTGGGTGGCTTTCAAGAACATTCTAAAGTATCTTTGGAGGACTAAGGACATGTTCTTGGTATATGGAGGAGTAGAGGAAGAGCTGACTGTGAAATGCTATACAGACGCAAGCTTCCAGACTGATCATGATGATTCGCGATCACAATCGGGATATGTGTTCACCCTCAATGGTGGAGCAGTTACCTGGGGAAGCTCCAAGAAAAGGTATTTGCACAGTCAACAACTGAATCTGAATACATTGCTGCCTCTGAGGCAGCAAAAGAGGCTGCCTGGATGAAGAAATTCATTACTGATCTCAAGGTGGTGCCGAGCATTGAAAGACCCATTGAGATTTTCTGTGATAACTCTAGTGCTATTTCTCAAGCTAAAGAGCCAAGGTCACATCAAAGAAATAAGCATATTTAGAGGACATATCACTATATTCGAGAGATAGTAGAACGAGGAGATGTCATCATCAGCAAAGTACAATCAGATTTGAATGTAGCAGATCCATTCACAAAGCCCATGCCTCAAGCGAAACATGAGTCTCATGCTAGTTCTATAGGGCTTCGTATGTCTAGTGATCGGATCTGATTTGTATTTTGTTACTTGGATAATTCTGGACTATGTAACAGTATCATTATATTTGCTTTGACTTTTGATAATGTCTTACGTTTATGATCACTGTGTCCTATGTTAGCACGTTTAAATCCATGAATAACTAGGTTATTTTAAATGCCCATAGTCGGTCATAATTATGGGAATAATTATGAATTAAGACTATTGTTGATTGATTGGTTTGCTAAGTAAAGGAACCAAAGATCACGAATATTTATGAGATAAATATTGGGCGTGACCGCGTTCAAAGACACTTCATGGATCGACGTCTTGAGTGTTTTTGAAAATGGTAATGTCTTTATATCCTTTGACCTGAGATACATATTGGGACTTAATTGCATGATGGGTTGTTCTTTGACACTGCCTAACGTTGTTCTTTGACCAGGCAACAATAAGGGTTTTCGTTGGGAACAAAGCAAAATGTAGTGAGAGGCATATGTAGTCAATAAGGGATCTGTACCTTTTTCAAGGTTGATATCTTTGGGCCCCTCGTTGATTCAAGCTGATTTAAAAGCATGGCCATGCTCAAACTTATGTTTGATATTAATCATGTTGAATTTTGAATGAGAAATATGATTGTTGAACAACATATGAGATTGATGTCAATCCATGTCTCATGTTCAACTAGATGTCTATTACAGAAGGATGATCGATATCTTACCATACACCATTGTTATTAAACTTAAGGTTAATTAAATGGGTGTTAAGGATGATGTATATATTGTATCATTAGGGGCAGTGAGATGTTGCTAGACGTCCACCACTGTCTACACTGATGCGCGTGAAT